>RJWM01011031.1:0-61219 GCA_004363535.1 Dasyprocta punctata
GATCTTGTTTTTGTTATAACATAACTTTCTCACAAAGGTCTTCTTGACACTTTTCCTAAAATAACTCCTTCCAATACCCTAATATTTTATATTAACTCTGCTCATTTCACTTCTTTCACAGCATGTATTTACTTGTTCACACGTTTCTGGGGTTCTTTCTACCATAAAACCATTAAGTTGCTTAACACCATGATGATGTTTATGTTACTCAGTGCTATATTTAGAATGCTTATAGTAGTTTATGGAAAATATCTAATAAATACTTTAAAATGTGGCAACCAACAAAAATTTCATAAAACTAGGTACCAATATGGATTACCTTATTTTTCAATGTATCAATCTACTGCAAATTAATGTTTCCTGTCTTAGTTTTCTGGAAGGATTAAGCAGGCTTTCTCTCATACTCCAGAACCAAACTCTACACTTGAATTTTGTGGTGTGGCTTTGTCTTCATTTGCTTCTGTTCATATTCAGAACCCATTTCTGATACCGTTGCTTCTTCTGTTATAATGATTTGTAATTGTAACACAGAATTTTAAGTACTATTAATCAATCAATCAAAATTCGTTTTATAGCAATTTTTAGTACCTGAGTATTTTTCTATTTTTGTTTGCAGTTATTGTCTCTTGATCATTTTATTTTGTATCCCAAAAAACCTGGTGAATTACTAAATAGGATAGAAAATGTACAAAGACTGGATACAGCTAAAAAAAAAATGCAATGCTTGTCCTTTTTTCTCTTTCTTCATCTGCTGTAACCTATTTTTCAGATGTTTCAATTTCCTCATGCTATTTCCTAGCTCAAGATTGTCTGTGACATCCATCACTTTTGGCACAGGTCTCTTCACTCATGTTTAGTATCCCTAAAAGGAAAACTAAAAGTGTTGCACATACAAGAACTGCATCTACTCTAAGAACAAAACTCAAGGAGACGATTATTTAGTTTAAAGATAGCAATTGTGAATTATATAGTGTAAATAAGTATAGTGTGATGTGGCTCTGACCTGAGGCTGACACCTATTTCCTGTTTACATTTCAATATCCCTTGAAATTGGAATTTTATTAGAAAACAAAAGTGAGCCTTGGGAATGTGCTTTTGTTGAAAATTAAATTCTTAGCCTGTCAACAGTGGCAAATCTTTTACTAGTGTTTCTTTATTAAGATCTCATGCTTTAATAATAGCAAAAATGAATCATTTTTATCTAATTTCTTTAGTTTCACATTTCATATAATTGTAGCTCCATTATATTGCTGAGTTGTTAATGTGAATGAACAAAAGTAAAATAATTTATACAAGTAACATGTTAAACCTACCCTTCAAAAGTTAGTAATTAATTCAAATTTAAATCTCACTCATATTAGACATTATATGACAAATAAATCTGATAATTAGGTGTCCACATAATCACAACACAAATACTACCCATCTGATTTACATTGTTCTCAAGAAAAGGGCTTCTAAAGCTATGGAGGACATGGCTTAGTTTTATTTACTGCGATAATTCCCTACTACTACTATAAAAATTACCACAAATTTAATGACCGAGAATTTATTTTCTTATAGTTTCAAAGGTCAGAAGTCTACAAGGCTCGAAGTCAGAAGGCTACAAGGCTCAGAATGAGGCGGTACTCTTTTGGATTTGTGAAGGAAGAATCTAATTCCTTGTCTTTTCAACCTTTAGGGACCACATTTATTTCTTGGCTCTTAGGCCAAACGTCTCAAAGCCCCAAGTCTATTAAGGTTCACTGACTCTAATCCTCCTCCTTTCCTTTTATAAGGATAACTGTGATTGTATTAAGTCCACTTGGCTATGACAGCATAATGTGTCAATCTCTCAATGTCAACTACTCAACCTAATTACATCTACAAAGCTCTGTTTTGCACCTAAGATAATATATTGGCAGGCTCCTGGACTAGGCTGTAGACATCTTTGGAGGACGTATAAATAAAAATTAAATATATGTGCAGGAATATGCATATGTGCCATTTATATATTTGCACCAAGTTGTTTTATAAAGTATTTGGAAGTTTTTGGAAGGTTCAGTTGTATTACACAGACATAAGAGTGTTACAATAACAAATACAACTCATTTTTTATTTGATATTATTGTTTTGCACTATTCTTAGTATCAGCTTATCTATAACTGATTTTCTGTTTTCCTTATTTTGCCTTTGACAGGCAAAACATTGACTTTCTTGTTTGTACTGAAGACTTTTAATGTTGCATGCTAGGTACATTGGATTATCAGACACATTGTTCACTGTCTGATATTGATTTAATTTCACTATATCAAAACTCAAAATATATCTCAGTCCTTTGATTTCAGTACATTATCCTGTTAAAGCTGTTTCAGCAATCTTGTCATTTCAATTTTTTACGCTTTTTCATTCGGTGGTTATTTTGACAATCATATACCAGAACCAATACCAATAGCAAAATACTAAAACCTTCATTATCAAAAATTGTTAGCATCATCTCATAAAGTATCTTTAAAATAACAGTGATCTGGGAATATTTTCAAATCATATATTGATAAACCCCTCCTCAACCACTGGAATTTTTAATGTTTTCTATTTTTAATGAACAGTAGCACTTAAATCCCTGTATCAATGTTCTTTCCAGTCATCCCATGTTTACTTAAAGGATTCATAGTTTGGCAAAATGCAGTAAGTCAATTCTGCCTTGGACCTAAGTATTATGCCTAAATATCAGCTGTGGGTGTTTTGTACTATAATTACAGGGTTGGGTAACTGCAATAGAGTTCCCTACCTATACATTCAAAAACACATACTTTGATAAATAATTTTAGGTACCCCTTTTTTGAAAAGAATAAATATCTTCAGTGGTTCACCTAATAGTGTCTAATATATTTTAAGGGCTCTTAAATATATTTTATATATAAATGCACACATATATACATATATAAATATATATCATATTTAATGTCAATGTATGATATATTAATATATCCACTTCAGTCCAAGCAGAAAGAATAATATAGTTTACAATTTACATCCAAGTCATTAGTCAAGCAAGTGGAAAATGTTAACCTATTTGTGTTGGTTACTTTTCTCCTGTTGCTGAGACAAAATAGCTGACACTGAAAGGTAAGGAAGGAAAGATTTATTTAGCTCACAGTTTGTGGAGGTTCCAGTCCATAACCTGCTAGCACCAAGGC
Source organism: Dasyprocta punctata (assembly GCA_004363535.1). Taxonomy (NCBI): domain Eukaryota; kingdom Metazoa; phylum Chordata; class Mammalia; order Rodentia; family Dasyproctidae; genus Dasyprocta; species Dasyprocta punctata. The sequence goes on from RJWM01011031.1 coordinate 3,180, forward strand.
AGGAAGGCTTGGCACAAGGGCAATAGTTCTTGACAGTAGAAGACAACAAAAGCAACAAGCACAAAAATGGAGGGGCATGAGAGAGAAGAATCTTTCTGTTCTTTATTTTGTATGTAGACTACACCCACCCTAGAGTGGGTATAAAACTCCCACCCATAATTCCAACTGTGGGCCATGAATCAATTACAAACTCCAGAAGCCTGCTGCCATCACATGAGGCTTGAAGGGACATCCAGACATACACTATAACGCTATTCCTATGTGTATCCACTGCATTCCTTAGACATTTCAAGTCTTGAGCTGTTCAATGACTCTGTTGGGTTTAACTGGGAAACAGAATATTCCGTGATGCTATTTTTGTTTATTTTCCACCTTTTACATTATCCATTCTTATTGACTCATTTAGTCTTGTATTTTTTTGTAGAGGTAGACATAGACATAAGTGTGCACATCATTCATTACTTTAATTTTACTGCGGCCAGTCACCTGCATAGTGTTTAACTGTATTTTAATCCATCCACTCTATCCTCCAATATAAATTTTATAATACCTCAATTTGCTATTTTTAGTTTTTCTAACTTTTGAATTATTTTATTTTTCAAGATAAAAATAATAAAGATTGCCTACAAGATGGTGAAAATATATTCTGCCTCCTATCATATGACTATTCCCTTCCTCACTATGGTCAAAATGCAATGTTAATATATTACTTTGCCAAATGAACTAAGTTTTTTTTTCTACCTAGAGCCTTCTATCACACAATTCTTTACATTTCACATTTAATATGAATTAGAGGAAAATATTTTATTGCCCAAAATGTTTTCATTGTTATAGTAATATACTTGATTTTCTTTTTCACAATGTTTAAAATAAATTTTAATATTTTTTATATGTGTGTATCTTTACTTAGTGTCAAAATCTTCCAGTAAATTATAAACTTACCAAAGAAAGAAGCCAATCATGGTTTGCTTTAGCTTTCACTCCAACACCTGGTGCTAGGCATATTGCCTGACTGGCATCATATAAGTAATGTTTGAGTATGTTTATAACTCGTTCCATTTATCCAGCTTTCTTGTGTTGCTATGTTACGTTTGACACTTTGGAATATTTTCGAATCTTTTGTAAAATTCTTCTTTTGTGATTTTCTTTCTGGTTAGCCTTCAGCAGAGTGCTTTCCTCTGTGTGAACCACTGGCTACCTGGGAAAACATTTCCATTAATTGGTTTCATTCATCTATATTTGTCTAGAGATTAGTACTAATTAATTTGCAATATATATTTTCTAACATAGATATAATATGGAATAAGATATATTTCTGCTGTTCTCTCATTGAAACAACTGAAATCATATATAAATCACACAATTCAAAATATTTTTCAATTGATTTGTTAGAAAATACTAAACAGGTCACCTATCAGAAAAAAGAACAACACAGAATTCAGCGTATCTCATTATGTATAACCGTGGACTATTTTAATACAGGACAGTCAATCACTTATAAAAGAGTAGAAAAACAAATAAAAGCAGAAGTAGTACAATATACATGCTGACCTAGTTATAATCACTCAGATCATTATATAAGAAAAATTACACTGATATCTATAGAAATAGACATTCTATTTAATAAGTACAATATTACAAAGATATATACTCCAAGAAATAAATCATAGTTTTGTCATATTTCACACAATAAAAACAGAATTTTATAATTTATATTCATATATGTTATGCTAGAGAGAAAACTCTGGATATGGCTCCAGGTTAGGACAATAATAATTCATTATGTGCACAATTATGTCTACCATGCATGAAATGATAAGTGATATAGAGTGAATATTAGATCAATCTTCGTTAAATTATTGAATTACTTTTAACTTTGTCATTTTAATTCCATGAGAATAAATTTTTTAGCTCAGAAAAAGATGCAGATTCACAGATATCAGTACACAACCAAACCCTTTTCACTACAACTTCATTTATCTTGTTTCTTTTTTTCCTCCTACAAATTAGTTGCAATTTTAGAAGACGATGAAACAATCTACAAGCATAATTTACAAGACTGAAAAACTTACACAGAATCCATTTGTTCTTATATTTTAAAAGTTTGCCTCAAGCCTAACAATATGAATTAAAGTTTATGATAAAGTAAGAGTACTGACTTTTCTGGAAACTATGACCTTTGTGTTTTGACCCCCTGCTTTCTCATTGTGTTCTGGTACCCTCTTCTTCCTCTACATTTAGGAAACTGACAACAATGAGGAGGTGTTTTTAACGCTTTCATTGCATCTTAAATACTTTTTTGAGTCCCTGAAACAATCATGTTTCTAGTGAAATTCTTACAAAAGTGCTATAAATAAACTATGACTGTCTTTAAAGTGCCAATATGAATTGTTGAAAGGTGAAAAAGGTGACTGGTTTCTTTGAAAGGTACCTATCTTAGCAATTTTGAAGAGTAGGGAATTAAAATCAGGGTGTTTTGGTCTCAATTTCTGTTACTTCCCCATAAATGAACTGAAACCACTCAAGTGACAGAATCTATACAATGTGTGGCTCTCCTTCCTGAGGGAGAGCTGTGTTTTTAAAGCCCAATATGGACAGAGTGAACATCAGAAAGAAGAAAGTGTCTCTCATACCTGAGAAGAGACTGAGTGATTGACTGTCCTGTATTAAAATAGTCAATGGTTATACATAATGAGATACGCTGAATTCTGTATTGTTCTTTTTTCTAATAGGTGACCTGTTTAATATTTTCTAACAAATCAATTGAAAAATATTTTGAATTGTGTGATTTATATATGGTTTCAGTTGTTTCAATGAGAGAACAGCACCAGTTCTGAAAATTTGGCCTGGATTCTGATATGCAGTCAGTGATGTGAGCTTCTTCCCATCAACCAAATTGGGAACACAGGCATTTGGCAGTTAAATCTTCTAGTAGTGAATCCTGGTCAAAATCGCTTCAGAAACTTTGCTACAAGCTAAACCCACTTATAGTCACCTGGCCTGGGTATATATTGAAGAAAATAAAGATGTGCTGTTTAAAAATTTGCAAATTTGTGTATTATTTCAAATTGAAATCACCTGAGAAACTACAGCTTCAGAAAGGGCCATTCTGCCTGTCTTTTTCTTATGTATGACAAATCACAGATATTTTGTGGGAGGGAGGCCTTACTTACACAAATGTTGTAAACTACTTTTGATCTCTAGAGATAGATAACTGAAATTGCAACCTGAATAAACACACTCTGACCTCACCTTTATCACCCACTGACTTCTACACCCTGCCCTCTGTACCTTTTAGTAATAATCTAGATATCTATTTGTTCTGCCATTCCTTTAAAGATTTATTGTTGTCTGTTTAAAAAGTATATAAGCATTCCTCTTTGGTTATTTCTTCAGACTTCACTCTGAAATTCTCTAGTCTTTTTGACCCTTTTTTTGGTGTAACAAATTATCACAAATTTGGTGACTTTAAGCAACAGAAACTTCTATAATTTTGAAAGCCAGTAGTTCAAAATGAAAGTCACTGGGCATAAGTTAAGGTATTGTGGTATTTTATTCTTTTTGGACATTCTAGGTAGTGGACAATCCATTAATGTGCATTTTCAAATTCTGGATACAGTCCGTTTCATCTCCTCACCCATCTTCTAAGCCAGGAGGGGGCTGTTCATTCTCTCTTACACCCAAATCCTGATTCTTCTGACTTTGTCTTCTATGATTTAAGAACCCTTTGGTTATATTGGGAATAAGACAACAGCTTTATTTTAAGGTCAGATATTTACATAACTTAATTCCATCATTTGCCTTAATTTCCCCATGCATGAAACTTAATATTCACAAATCCTAGAAATTAGAACCTAGTGTTCTTGAAAGGAGTGCAATATTCTGCTATTTTGTTAGAAATCCTATATACCTGTACTTGTAATTACTGATTTCTAATTATTTCATTATACACTGTATATGGTAACCATGTTATACAATTTTGTCTATTTTTATTTCCATTTTAATTATCTCCCATTTTTATCCTGATAAAAACAGGTTTGCACCTTGATGTCCCAATGTTTTTATTTATCTCATTCCTTACTTGGTCTTTACTTCTTCCTTCATTACTAGACTTAATAATACAATTTTCTCAAATTTTTTCTAATTTTCCATGTAATTTTATACAATACTATCTCTAAAATCTTCAGATTACATATTTATCACATGTTTTCAAAAATTATATTATAGTACTTTCTTCACTGCATAATGCATTTTAGGTGTACAGGTAATTTTCATTTTGAGAATAGATTGACTTCCTTTTCATCTTTTCCTTTTGTTTTACAGATAAATATATTTCCTTTCAATTTATCTATAGATCCTTTAAGGATTTGTGACACCCATTTTTGTATTTTATTCCTTCTGCTTCTTCATAAACAATATTCACATAGAAAGTGTGTTGACAATTAAAATATATTAGCAGATTTGTGGTATTTTTTCAACTAAAATGTGGGAAGAGATCATACTGCTACAGTCAGAAATAACAACAAAATCACACAGAAAATATGTGATGTGATATATTTATTTTGTTGTGATTATGTAAATAAAACAGTGAGAACAAATTCAAATAACATTTATTTAAGGTTTAGCCTGAGAGATTGAAACGCAAATGAATTATACATTTCCAAAAGTAGGTGGTCTTCTGAAATAAATATTGCAATTCTTAGCTAATTTTGTTTTAATCAGAATTAATTTAGAACAATAAAAAGCTATTTTCAGAATTCTGAAAACTAGTAAAATGATTTAATATACATGCATATTCAGTTTCAAATTTGATTTGTGAGAAGTGTGCTGTTGTCTAGAAACCTGTCATGTTTTTTTAAAAAGGCTTTATTTCATCATACGTTCTTACTCTCACTACCTTGCAACTGTTTCCAGGCTGACTCCTAAATTCCATTAATTATATTGCTCAGCTTCTTCCAATGGTGATTTTATACCCTCCATTAGTCAGTAGTGTAAAACTAAGTTACCCGAAACTTACACCCTTTAAAATTTCTTTTAAATTCACCTTTACTTCGTCAAATTCTGAATATTACTTCTCTGTGTGGTCATGACAATCTCTGACGTGGAAATGAAAAGGTGGGAGAGTTATTTTTAGCCCGAAGCAGAAAACTTTGGTGAATCGTGTGACATACTCAAATATACGCTACGTGATGTTTATTATTTTTGAAATATGAAAATAGCAGATGTTTCAGAAAATTACCCTGGATGAAAAGTTAAATTTGATTTTAACCAGGCGAGTGTGTGCATATGTATACACATATATAATCTATGTATGAACATAATGCATTTTAATTCTGAATTTAAATCATGAGTCAATGAATAAATGAATTCCTTTTAAAAAGTTATTTATTTTGACAACGACACATCTCATATTTCATTGAAAGGAGCAACACAAATATTCATAAATAATTTGGAAAATATATAATAATGTTCTGTACAAAATTATGCATGTGAGTATAATCATGTTTAGAAGTCAAGAAAGGTTTTTATGTGTTTAAGACATCGATAAAGTAAATAAAAGATTTAGAAGCATAAAAGATTTAATAGCAACAATTTCTGTGTATCAGTCAAGGTCCCAGAGAAACAATGAAATGATGCACACGCACATGCCGGCGCGCATGCGCGTACTCATGTATGTGTAAAGCCATAGCAGGGGTATATCTGTATGTATGTGGGGAGAAGGGGCTTTGTTACAGGAATTGTCACAGGCAGTTTGGGAATACAAGAAACACCTTGAACTTTACACTAGGAATGTGGAAAGCCCATGATGCTCAATCTGAGTTTGAAAGTCTGAGATGCGAGGAGACATGATGTGACACCGAAGTACAGTCCAAAGACCTGAGAGTGCAGAGTGTGTGTGTTGTGACACTAGCTATGCCTTGGGACCAGACGGTCCAAGAGTCAGGAGTCCTGACGTCCAAGGGAAGGAGTTCCTGAGTATGCATTAATTTAAGAAGAAAAACAAAGAATTAACCCTTCTTTATTCTCTTCACATCCATGTCAAAAATCAGTTCATGGTAAACCAAAAGATAGTTCCACAAGTCTCATAACTGTCCTATACTCAGTACCACACTGCCATGATAACACTTGTTTTGTAGTAGATTTTGAAATCAGAAAGTATCTTCCAAATCTGTCATTTTACAAAGTGCTTTAGCTCTTCAGACTAGTTATATTTATATATGAATTAATTCCTACAAAGGAGACAGTTGTGACTCTGATATGGCATGGATTGAAAGTACAGATCAACTTGGAAGGCACTGGCCTTTTACTGATTTGAGTCTCTTGTTTCATTTTTGCTTTTCAATTACTTTTTGGAGTATTCATCCATTATTTCTTCAAAATGTTTCCACTCATGTCTTTTATTGCATTCTGCTATTTCATGTGTGTGTTGATGCACAAACAAAATTTCATAAATTCTGTTCATTTTTTCTTTATTCTTTCCCTAAGTACTTTGCCTTTCACATGCTCTTCTAGTCTGTCTTAAAATGTACTGGTTCTTCCTTCTATTCCACCAGTTCGAATCTATTAGAGTCCTTTTGGCAAATGTTTGCATTCCCGATACTGTTTTAAAATTCCAAAATTCCCACGAGTCATATTTATAATTTCCATTTCTTTATTAATATTCTCTACTTGACACAGCAGCAGCAATCTTACATTTTTTAAATCATGGTTTCTGTTAGGTGTTTGAATATATGTGTAATGGCTACATTAAAGACTTTTTTCCTTTATTTTGAAAATCTCAAGATTATTGAGAGCTGTGAAGAAAAAGATGCAAACGTAAGAATATTTTAAGAGTAGGAGTAGATAATCTTCCAAAAAATTAGAAGAAACTGTCATAGAATACAATAAATAGTATACTAAAATTTTCATATAAACAAATTATGCTGTTGTTTGCTTGCAGTAAAATCCTATAAGGCAAAGTCTCATCATTGACTGGCAGGAACAGCAGGATACATACAATTCTGCTCTAACAGATTCATGTGTGATTTCTAAAAGGAAAAAACATAATGAATGACTTTCACAGAGTCAGTATACAATATGCTTTGCTATTTATTTTCTGTTTCAATTTCTACCTTTTACATTGAGAACATAAAATAAAACTGCAATGATTCCCCATTATAAAAAATCATAGATCATATTTTTCCACTGGACCTGCCATTAGGTTATTAATTCTATATACTCTCTAGGGCACGGTAGTTTAAACAGATAATTTGATTGCACTTCCCCTTGTCTTTTTTTAATCAAGTGGCCCCAGCAGGAAAGATACATTCAAACAGTGTATGGATTATAAATTATAAACTTCGCTGTTAGATATTTTAAAATTACTTTTATATTTTCATTTAAATTTTGCTAGCCACTTGCTGTGTGACCTTAGGCAAGCAACTTAACCATCTCAAACAACATTTTTTAAAAAGTAAAAAAGAAACATGCTTACCAATATGTTTCAGTAACTGTTTGGAGGATAGCACAGAGGCAGAAGGCAGTGGGTTTTTTATCGGTAAAATGGTATTGGTTTCTGTGGAATCAGAAGATCCTACCTCTATATAAACTCCTCGGTGACTGCAGAGCAAGGACAATGGGCATGAAATTTTTGTTAAATTGCCTTTGGTTTGAATGTTAGGATTAATATTTAGTAACTATAATTTTTGAAAAAACCTCACCTAGGAGTATATATTCTTTTATAAAACGTGGATATAACAGGCGCTGTGACAACTAAGCTTAATGAAGAGCATTCCATTCAGTTGAAAGTCATAAAGTTTCATTGAATTAAGTCCATTTTAAACTCTCTGTGAAATACAATTTACAAAGAGAATACAGATTTTAACCTTTGATTTTAGATCACATTGATAATAGAGAAAATAAATTGGAGAATGAAATATTCTATTGTTCAGAACATTAATCTCGTGTATCTCACCTGAAAAATTTTGTGTGGGATATTTTCCTGCTTTAATCAACAAGGTTTGTGAGTTGTCTCAGAATACATATTTAATAGCCTACCAAATTCAGTATCCTTGGCAGCACAAACAATTTCTATTGTTTAAGAGACATATATCACATGGTCATTGTCTCTTTTTATATTTTTTGTTTTCCAGAAGACATTTTGGAAACCCTCTACCTTTTTCTTATGAGTAATGTCATTAGAAATAATAAAACACACTCAAAAAGGTCAACAACTTATTCCAAGATAAGTGCTAAAATGAGAAAGTATGTGTCATCATTAACTTAATAATATCTCCCTCTATAATTTTTCACCATGATAATTTACTAGCTTGGAACCATAGGAAACTACTTTTTAGCTTTGGAAATGTAATAGCTATTCTTAGATTTTTAAAGAAAGATGTCACTCAACTCTGTATGTCATATCTGTTCTCAGGTACAGAATTCTTTAGTATTTGTGTATCTTGTATCTGGCTCATGCTGCTTCTGCATCATATCATACATATTTGCTTTAATTTTAATTTCAATGCAAAGTGATGCTACATCAATATTTAGTGTACTGAAGATTGGTGATGGCCATAACTCAATCTTATGTCAAGAAGCTATGGCATTTGATGGGGACCAATTAAGATCAATGTCAATAGACAGCTTTACACAAATTAGGAGGTAAATCCTTGCCAGAATAATAAGCAGTGCTTCTCATTCATCACTGGAAAGACATTTTTTTCCTTGCAAGCTGTTTTGTGTATGAATTTAATCATGTGCTTTTCTAGGTCCATTTTTAGTTTATATTCTAATCAAAGAAAAGACAGAAAGGGTTAAAAAGAATATGGCATTTCCTGAATTAGAAAAATAAAATTAATTGAATTTCCATATTAAGTTAGTTTGACTCATAAAAATATAATGTTTTATATTAAGTATTTTGAACTTTTTGAAAATAGTCTACAATTATAGGAAAGTAACAATCACATCAAAACTGAACTTGGTGAAAGGTTTATTTGACAGGAATATGCATAGCTGTTTTACAGAGAAATGTCTGTTGAGGATAGCTATGAAGTGAGAGAAGGGAGAATATATCTGAAAACAAGACAGGGTAATTCAACTATGTTTCATCAAGAATACCTTTGTCATTAGGCCCATATTCATTTTCCATACCTGTACCCTCATTAATATTATATATCACTTCTAATATTCAAACAATTGGAACAGTATAAATAAATGAGATTTTAGGTCATATATACAACCAAGGAGTACAAAAAAGTAAGTAAATTAAAACCTGTAAGGCACATTCCATTTTTGGTGTTAGATAAGATTTTCTTTGTGGACTGTCAGTTACTGCTCTTTGCATTTTGTATAGAAGAGCAGAAATTTTCAAAGTAGTTTAAGATATTTTCCCAAAACTTTAAAAAATATATTCACAAAAAGCTTTTTTCTTTAAACGTTTTTTTCACAGTTGTTCTATATGACTTTGCAATACATACTTAATTTCAGTGTTATATTCACAATTTTTCTGTAACTCAGAACAATTATAATACAGTTAATAGTGGGACTATCAAGTTGCTATTATAGACATTATCAAAGTTAATGCAAAAAGATACCTGTGATTTTTTGTTACCTTTTAAACTCCTGTTAAAATAATAACTTTCCAGAAGTAAACAAGACAATTACTATTAAATGAAATCTATTTGAGCTATGTTTCCTGTATTAATACACTTTTCTCAGAAATGACTTTCTATTACCCAAAGATAAATCTATGTTAAATACAACTTCAATAAAAGGGCCAGTATAGGCTAGTTAGCATGAAGCTAGTAAGTTAGTGAATTTCTCAGTAAATGACAAACTCTAAACTAAACCTCTTTGTTTTGTTTTCGTAATTTTATATTCAATGTGCTGGTAGAAGCAGATAGCCCTAATAAACTGTGCTAAGAATTTAGAGACTTGTAAATACAAAAAAATTATGTAATATGACTAGACAAGCTACATAGAATATATTTTGTCACAAAAGTGTAAATACAATATGATTAACTGTTTTGTGAAACAGATATTGAACATATTAAAAATTATCAAAGTGGTTTATCTATTCAGTTGTGTGATAATTGTAGCACAGTTTTATTTTTTTTTCTAGTTGGCTTCAATATATATTCTTATCTCGGCATGTTTGCAATAGAGAAGTATATTTTTATATCAGCGCACAATCTAATTAGCACATCCTAATTTCTAGTGTAAATGAAAACCACGAGTAGCATATGGCTCAAAATGTTTTATTGTTAACAACTAAGCTGCATGCCTCATTGTAAGACAAAACCTAGATCTTTGTTTGATTCAGCCTTACTCCTTGAGGTTTTATTTTTCAGGATAATTAAATAACTAAATAGGATAAAATGAGTTACTCAATTTCTTAGAAAATTAAAGGCAACTTAGGTTTGTGAAAACACTTTCTTGAATATGGGAATCTTGTCTTCGTGTTAAGCCCATGGGATTTGCTAACTAACTTCTTCACATCGTTGACAATTTTATCAAATACACAAATGAATTTGACTTTCAATTTTGTTTTATATCACATTCATCAAAGCTGAACCATAAGTCCATAAAATGTTCGAGCATAGTAATAGTTTGTTGTTTTATTTTCTACTGGTTTATCTAAAGGATATTAAAAATGATAACGAGGAAGGCAAGTACTGGGTGAGACGGAAGGGAGGGGCTGCAGGTCTCTCTTCTCACTGGAGTCATTGTCTTCCAGAGCTTTCACCTGGGCCATTATCTGTAAACTTTTCAGACCCTTTTATTTTGGAGGTTTTTTTTTATGAAGAATTCATTACAAACTCGTGATTGATAGACTCATAGACCAATGAACAGTTTAAATGTTCACTCATTCTTCACTCTCCAGGGTTTAGAGGCTCAGATGGTGAAAGTTCCAACCTTCCAGTCTTGCCTTGAAGTGTTCAGTTACTAGGCCCATGTTGAAACTACTGGGGACTGCAAGTCATTGGCCAGTGAGTTGGCGGCATATACCAAGACATTTATCACATCAGGAATGGCAAGAAGTTTAGGAGGTTGATGCCAGGAAACCGGAGGCAAAATACTTATTTCACAGTGTCACATTCCACTCTAGTCTTGTCTTAGAACAAAAATTCTTACGTCAAAAATGTTTACTCAAAAATGCTGCTACATTATTTGAATGCCATTCAATCATTTTTAGTCCAGTCCATCATACTGTATCCGAGTGTCAGCCACTGAGGTTTTCAGGTTTCTATTCTACCTCTTCAGGCCCCCAAAGCAGGATTAGTCTCAGGAAACAGAGCTTCATTCTTTCATGCATCTCAGTTACACCAAATAGTAATTTGTTCATATTAGCATTACACAAATATAAGCATGTTATTTTACCCTGTAGTTACTGAGGGAATGAGTTGATTCAGATGCAATATATGACCAGAATAATCAAGCACTAACCATAAAACCATAGAAGCCCCTTTTATGTTGGTCTTATTCCTATTTCCCTCCCTACTATTCTATGCTAGGCCTAGATTATTATCCACCTGTTCGCTCATTTTCCATTCAGACCATAGAGAAATCTGATGTTTTCCAGTCTTAGAAGGAGTTGTATACTGTTATGTGTGTCAGAGTGGAGTGTTTAAGAATAACCATCTTCTTACATGCTATTATTCATCTCTTCTCACATTATTGCAGCTAAATATAATCTTCCTGAAAACCAGTTTCTGATACACAGAAAATATATTATTTTCCCCTTATATTGTCACTTTGGTGGAAGAATTTGAGCCACAACAAAGGAGAGTGTTGCTTCTTAAAGGATTTGAAATGCAGAAATCATAGGTTTACTATTGCATTCTCCACATTGGGGAATATTTAGCTGTATAAATGTGATTTCTCTGGATACAATTCATCTTAGACAGTGAGGAATCTCATAGACTCCTCAGTTTTTCTGCAAATCAGTAGTGTGCTCTATGGCCTTAGTTTGAGTTCAGTATTCTTTGTGTGTTATCAGTACTGCCATATCATCGTAAAACCTCTCTATTAAAGTTTATCACTGCTGACCAATTCAGAATAATAGCGCGAGTGACTCAAATTCTAGTAAATTGGAGAATATGGTTACTGTATTCATCTATCCCTTTTGCTCTTCCTACCAAACATAATTTGCTAATTCCTTTGCCCTCCAATGGTGAATTATGTTCCCACTTTTTCTTTCCATTATTCAATGGAAAATTTGCTGCAATGCAGTATACTATAAACTACATACATTTGGACTTTATATACTGAAAATAGCCCGCTACAAGATTTTATGTTTATTTCCAGTAAACCATAAAATATACATACTTATTAGATAAATCTGGAGTCCACTGAAGACATTGTTCCTGTGTCAAACTAGTTGATACATGCGTCTTTTTTTATGTGTTGCAATATTGAGCTGTCAGAGACAACAAAGTTTGATACTTACTTTACTGAATATTTGGTAAATTTTCTCAAGCCTATATCTGTAATACTAGGACAAGCTTGCTGTCTTAAGTTCCCTCTATAATTAAGAATCATAGAAGAATGACTTATATTATGACTTGAAACAATTCAAAATAATAGATACAATTTTTTAATTTTTTAAGAATATTTAAGAAATGCAGGAAAATAAAATTAATTTCTCAAAGATGTAAAAGTGTGATCCTGAGCAAATGGATAGAGGAAAACTTTTGTAGCTAAATACTTTTGCCTTGAAAGCATCAGTTGATCAGGTTGTCTTAAGTTTTCTGTGAAACCTATCTGAGAAAAAGAGATGGTGTATTGGCTCTATAATTTCTCAAAGGAGTGAATATAGTAGAAGACCTACAGCATGGAAAAATCAGGACTTATATTATTATATTGTGAAGACAAAAACAAAAGAAAACTGATACACTCTCTGACACTCATAAATCTGTATTGTCATTGAATGGAAAATGGAAAAAATGAGAATCAGTGAAGACATAAAAATTAGAACCATGAATCTTGTATTCAAAATTGCAAAATACTTATCTACTTTGCAAAATCCTTTTGTAGTTCCTCAAAATTTAAACATATAGTTATCCGTTAGAGAATTCCGCTTATAAGCACATATTCAAGAATACTGGAAACATATTTTTGCACAGTTATGAATGAATGTTCATAGCAAAATCATTTGTAACATCTGAAATTTGAAAAGCACCTAAATGTTCATCAATTATTGATAAATAATAAAAATAATGTATATCCATACATGGGAACATTATTTGACCAGGAAAAAGGAAGTGCTGTATTGATACATCCATGCTTCCACATGGATATATGTTAAAAATATTATGTTAAGGAAAGTAGCCTTTCATAAAAAACTTTATTCTATGTTATGTTCTTTATGGAAAATATGCAGAATAGGCAACTCCACACATGCAGAAAATACACTAGTGCCAGGGACTGAAGGAGAAGAGATTGTAGACTGGTACTGGAAATAAGGTTACTTTTAGGGATGCTTTAACTCTTCTAAGGTTCAATAGCTATGACTATTGCATGCCTCCATAAGTATTGTTATACTAATCAGGTATACAAAAAATTGAATTGTAAATATATAAGGTTTGGTTCCATAATAGCTGATATTCAAAAAATGGGGGCTATGAAGAAAAAATGGAGGGATAAATGTTTAAGAAACACAAGCAAACAAAAATTATAACTATTTTATGTTTATAATGGAATTCAATATTTAAGAAGAACAAAGTTGTAGGACTAAAATTACTAATTTTAAGACACACTGTGATGTTATAGTACTGAAGATGTTATGGTTTTATGAATGAACAAAAAAATAGATCAATGGAGTGTAATAGAGAACATAAAAGAACTACATGAATATAGTCATGTGATCTTTAATGAAGGATCAATGATCAGTGGAGAAAAATAGTCTTTTAAGTAAATGATGCTCAAACAACTGAAATTTACATGTAATACAATCCAAAAAAAGATGTACTTTCACAAAAGTTATCTCATAATGAAGAGGGATACAAATGTATAATGCAAAACTATAAACCCACTAAAAAATAACATTGCAGAAAACCTGTATTATACTCAGACTGGCAATGACTTTTAAAATATAATGTCAAAGGCATATTCAATAACAGAAATACATTGGACTTCACTGTATTGAAGAACTTATGTTATGCAAAGGTAAAAAAAAATATTAAGAAAACAAGAAGCAAGAGTGTGGGAAAAATATTTACTGGACATATCTAATAAAGAAAGAACTCACTAATTCAACAATAAACAAGCAAACAGCACCATTTTAAAAATGCATACTCTTAGCTAAAAATATATCAAATTTAGTAATTTTGTGGGGAACATAAAGCTAATATTAAACAATCAGCTAGAGTTTTTAACCTTAGCAACAGTCTATCTGAATAAGAATTCAAGAAAACAAATGAAGAAAATAATATTACTTAACAAGCTAAAAACAAAGCATTTATGAAAAATTTAACCAAAGAAGTGAAGAATTTGTACATTGAAAGTTGTAAAAGTTTGATAAAAGAAATTAAAACAGTCAAATATAGATGAAAACTATGCTATATTCATAAACTGAAAAATGATACATCTAAATGACATAGGACTCAAGGCAAACTATAGATTAAATACAATCCTTATCAAAATTTCAGTAAGATTTTTCAAGGATTTTTTAAAAATATTACAATTATATGTAACTACAAAGATTAAAGTGGTCAAAGCAATCCTGTACATAAAGAAAAAACTTATGAACATCACACTGTCTGATTTCAAAAATATACTGCAAAAATATGGTAAATAAAACAGAATAGTTCTAGCATAAAAAAAGAAACAAATGTTGATGAAACAATTGAAAGTGCAGGGAACAATCAACTGAATTTTGACAAATATATCAAGAACACACAATGAGGAGATGAGCGTATCTATTAAAAATTGATTTGAAGGGCCAGAGATATTGCTTAGTGCCATAGCACCTGCTTGGAAAGCACAAGGCCCTGAGTTAAATTCCCAGTAAAAATACTACTACTAATAATAATAATAATAATTGTTTTGGGAAAACTGTCACATATAGAAGAATGACATTAGATCCTTATCTCTCAGTGTATAAAAATCAACTCTAAATGGATTGAAGTATAAGCAAAACACTAGAAACTCTCAAGCTACAAAAAGTAAATCTAGGGGAAATCTTTAATGATGTGAGCAATAAAGTTTTGGATATGACCTTAAAAGCATGCACAGTACAAGCAAAAATAGATAAATAAGATTGCATCGAACAAAAAATCTTCTGCACAGTAAAAGAAACCATCAAAATAGTCAAGAGACATCACACAGAATGGGATAAAATATCTGTGGATAAAATATCTGATAAGTGGTTAATATAAAACATGCATAGGGAATAACTCAACACAAGAAAAGAGATAGCCTGACTGATAAACAAACAAATGATTTGAGCACATTTTTCTAAAGATTACATAAAAATGGCTCAGAGATATATGGAAAAGTGTTACCATCGTCACTCTTAAGGGAAATGTAAATTTACACCAGGAAAAAGACCACCTTTTGCTTGTTAAGATGGCCATTTAAAATGATAAGAAATTACAGTTATTGATGAGGATGTGCACATAAAAGCATCAATTGTGCATTTGTGAGATTGTGCATTTGTGCAGCAGTTATGGCAAACAGTATGAAAATTTCTCTACAAAATTTTAATGGAATTACTATGTCATCTAACAATCCTATTACTTTACTAAGTATACACCCAGAAAAAAACGAAATAAATATATGAAGCAATAGCTGCACTTCTAAGTTTATTGCAGTATTATATACATTATCCAAGACATAAAATCAATCTTAGGGTCCATCCATGGACAATGGTATCAGAGGTCAGGCCAAGATCCCCAACTGTCTGTATGAGGGGTATGGCAAAAGGATGAAATAAGTCACCGAGACAAATTTAGTATTGCATGTTGGGGGAGCTGGGTGGCCAATGCCTCAGGATAGGCAGAGACCAAAATTATCCAAACCAGCCAGTATTTGCTGGGTATATACAGTATAGGAGGGCTAGCAGAAGATTCAGAATCTGGGGAAGATTCAGAGGTGGGTGACTCAGCAGGCAATGGATAATCCTGTGTTGACTCAAGAGGGCAGAGATGATTTTATGCTAATAAGGATCTTGCCCTGGAGTGTTCTTTTTAATCTTAGTAGTTTTAGTTTAGTCTTAGTGGGTGGGAGAGGATGGCCCATCCCTAAAGAGCTAATGGGAAGTCTCAAAGGGTGACACTACAATCCCAACCCTCAATTTTCCCTTAGGGAAGTATGTAAAATTAGCTATTGGGAATGTGTGCTCCCTAACACAATGGATAAGGAAATTATGATCTATATTGAAATGCCATTCACCTTGAAACAATAAGGAAATTCTGTCCTGAATGATAAATATAGATAAACTTGAAGGAGTTTATTGACCTACGCAAAATAAGTCACACAGAATGTCCAATAGAGTACAATAACACTTTCATGTCTAATCTGAAAATAATGAGCTTTCAAAAGCTGAGACTAGAATGGTGGTTAACAAGGACTAGGAAAGAGTGGTGCTGGGGAGGTGTTGGTTAAAAATTGCTAAGTGAGTAGACATTTAAGTATTTTCAAAAAAATGATATAAGTATGTGAGATAATTTATGTTAATTAGTTTAATTTAAGCCATGCACAATGTATACACTTCAATACATTGTGTTGTATATTACAAATATTTTTTAAGTATCAGTAAAATTATTGCATCTGTGATAACTAAACAGTTTCAAAAATTTAGCAAACAAATCACTAAAAAAGATAAATGCAAGTAAGCCTGAAAAATGTTCATTGCTCAATATCATATATAACTTGGGAGTTGTAAGTTAAAACAACAGTGAGATATTACTGTACACCAATTGGAATGGCCAATTCCAAAACAATGACAGCGGAAAATGCTAATTGAGAAATGAAGTCATGCCGGGAGTTTGGCTCAGCGGCTTAAGCGCCTGTCAGGCAGGCGTGAGGTTGTGAGCTCGATCCCCAGTGCCACAAAAAAAAAAAAAAAAAACCAAAAAAAAAAACCAAAAAAAAAAAGTGTTGAGAAATGAAGTCTTCCTAATGACTCGTGAAAATGTAAACCAGTACATTGGAAGATAGTTTACCAGTTTATTGATAAACTAATCATACATGTACCATCCAATTGGGCTTCTTGACATTTTTCAAATGAATTGTAACTTACCTCCAACGAAAATTCAAATGATTTTTTATACAGTCTTATTCATAGTTGCCAAAATTTGAAAGTAATTAGGGTGTCTTTCAAATATACACATTTGTATATCCAGACAATGAAATATACAGTATTAAAAACCTACGAAGAGCAAAGGTATGGGAAGACTTGGGAAATTTACCTGAATATTTCACTGAGTGGAAGAATTTAATCATAGACTAGCTGTGTATTCTACATTTCCAGCTATATGACTTCTTGAATAACACACAACTACAGAGTCAGTAGAAGAATCAGAGGTTTCTGAGGCTTACAAAGGAAAGTTAGATGAGTTAGTTAGCGTGAAGGATTTTTAAAGTAATGAAACCATTCTGTCGCATTACACAATGGCGAATAATGTCACTATGCCATATGCCCAGGGCAAGTACAGTACTAAAAGGGAATTGCAATGGGAATTTAGATGATAATTTTATGTTGACTTAAGGTCAATAATTGTTATAAATACATGGCAGTGATGCAGGATATGTTCAGTGGCTGTCTGCTCACATAAAATGAGGAGTACATGGGAATTCTCTATACTTTTTTCTCTATTATGTTCATAATTTTTAAAAATGCATTTTATTGAATAAAAAGAGAATGAACAGCTTATGCATGCAACAATGTGAATGAATTTTATGTTGTAACTGAGTAGCAGGATCCAGGTCCCCGGGGGAAAAAAAAGATTGCATATGTATTATTTCATTTTTTCCAACTCTACTAAAGCAAAGTAATCCGTAGGGTTAGAAAGTACATCCTTGTGAGACAGAAAGGCAGGAAGAGGCACAAAGAAAAAATGTCAAAACTCAATGGTTGATTGCTTATGGTTTATTTTTTGTTAAAACTTTTGAAAATGTCGTGACAACACACTGCAGAGTATCATGCAGCAATAAAAAGTAACATTGCAGAGTCCTAAAAATACAGTGGTGAAAGAATGAAGACACTATATTTAAAGTAGATGAATTTACAGTACACTGCGGCAGTAACAGCTAAATAAGAAGAGGAATACATGTTACGTTGTTCTAATTTATTCACATCTCAAGGGGAAAATTAGAAGTTGATTATTTAGAAATTTGATCAGACTGTTGGAGTACACAGGGAAGCCTGAAAAAATACAAATAGAATTCCAAACTGCCAGAACAAAAAGGGAGATGATTAAATGGATTTCTGTAAAGCAATTCAAAGCAAGGTGCATCTCAACGTGTATTTTCCCTCAAAGTGTGTAATGAGCATAGGATCATTCAGCTGGGAGGTCATCTCAGGAAACTGGAAGGAGAACACTGAGTGTTTCTAGTGGAATAGTAACTCCTCTGCCTTTCTCATTTTCTCTTTACAATGTGACACAAGCACATACAAAAATGTCTTCAAAATGCAGCGGAAGTCTTCACATGACCTCTTTGATAGTTCTATTTCCAAGAAATATGATCATGAATGATTTTTAAAATAACTTTTATTTACAACTGAAAAAAATCTTTGCTCTTCTGGGTCTTTATTATTCTCATATTCCTTCTATAAATACTTTGCTGGCAATTCTAAAATGCCTTCTGTAATTCTGATTAGAATTGCATCTTGTCCTTAGTTGATTTTGGAGACATTTGATAATATATTCTAAACATATGTATCCTCCCAAAATTCATATGTTGAAATAGTTCTCCATTTGATGGTGCTATAAGTTGGAGTTCTTGGAAGGTGTTTAGACAATGAAGCCAGAGACCTTGTCAGTGGTATCTGTGTCCCTGTCAAACATCACCTGAGAGTTTGTTCTTCACATCCTTCTTGTTAGGATGTTGGGAGAAAGCATCACCTATGAGAAGTAAAAAAACAGCAAATCTACTGGCTCTTCCCCAGCCTCCAGATCTGTGTGAGAAAAAGTATGCTGTTGATAACTTATAATAGATATTTCTATTACATGACCCCCATGTCCATTATGTGTTAGATTCTAAGACATTTTGTATTTCAGTACAGCTGACAGCATTGTTATTTAAATTAGAAAAAAATCCTGTTATTCTGTGAACTAGCAGATGAAAACAGTCAATCCATCATACTGACAACAACTGAAAAGAGTCAAATTCAACATACTTACAATAAAAAAATCGTCAAGAACTTAGAAGATGCCATGCCTACCTGGCAAGTGCAAGGCCCTGAGTTTGATTCCCAATGATATAGGGGAACGAAACTCGTGACCTACTATATGTCCAGTATGAATTCATGTTCTCTAAAATCAAAGAATGAATTTTAGGAATGATGGAGTTTAAGAGCAGAATTATTTATTGAGAGAAACAAAGTTTCTGTGTGAGAGAGAGAGACAGGAGAAGTCCCCAGTGGGTTGCCAAAGACTCTGCCTTTTCTAGGGACTTTTACAGAGTAAAACCCTGATGGGGAAGACTGGGAACTCACAAGGCAGATGGGCATGAGGTGGGACAGAACTGTGGTCAACCAATAAGGTTAACTGTTTAAGTAGAATTAACCAAATCAGGGACAAATGGGGAAGCAAGTCAGGTAGGAAGTGAGCATTCTTATGGATCAGTAACTTTCTGTAGGGGTTTGGGATGATAATTCCTGGCTTCTCAAGATGACCCATATCTACTCCCTAATGTTTATACTTAGGGTGTGTTTGCATTTGTTTTGCCTTCTGTCTTGTGATCTGGCCCACAGCAAGAGGTATGTGTCTATTCCGAGGTCACAAGACATCTGGTCCTCTGTGCCGGCTCCTTTGAGGGCCTAGCCCTGTCTGACTACCTATAATATTTCTAACTAACTCAGCTGCCTGTAACACCAATATATATAGAACTTACATATATGGAACTTGGAATATGTATGTGTGTATATATATACATATATATATATGTATATATATAATTTAGAAGAAAGTATCATTTGTTAAGTAATAAGTACAACAAACTTTACTTGGTGATGAACCAATTGTTACAGGCAACTGAGTTAGACAGAAATATTATAGTCAGTCAGATAGGGCTAGGCCCTCAAAGGAGCCGGCACAGAGGACCAGATGTCCTGTGACCTTGGAAGAGACACACGCCTCTTGCTGCTGGGCCAGATATCAAGACAAAAGGCAAAACAAATGCACCCATATCCTAAGGACTGATATTCTAAATAGTTCTCTCACCCTGAAAAAGTCAGGAGTCAGCATCCCACCCTCCTACAGGAAGAGTCATTGTTGTTAAGCATCCCCACTTACTAGGTGACTCGCTTCCCCATTTGTCCTTGATTTAATCAATTCTACCTGAGCAATTAATCTTATTGGTTAACCATGGTTATGTCCCACCTTATGCCCATCTGCCTTTCGAGTTCCCAGTTTTTCCCATCATGGTTTTACTCTATAAAAGTCCCTAAAAATGACAGAGTCTTTGGCAATCCACCCAGGCCCCCTTCTGTCTCTCAGACAGAAGCTTTCTTTCTCTCAATAAATATATTCTGCTCTTACCCTCAGTTGTTCCTAAAATTCATTCTTCAAGTTTAGAGAACACGAACTCGCACCGGACATATAGTAGGTTGGGAGTTTCATTCCCCTATATCATTTGGAGGTCTGAGATCGTTTTTTCTATATCACAATGAAAGGATACCTATACCCAAGATGTATTTTCGGCACTTTGCTGGATAACAGGCACTAAGATAAATCAAGAAAAAAAAAAAAACAGATTAAAAGATATGACACTGTGGGGACTAAATACAACTGTCATTATTTGCAGATGATATGATAGTGTACATATGAAATACAAGAATCTGTTAATAAATTGTTATAAGAAAAATTGTAAAAGATAAGTATAAAATTAATATATAAAACTATTTTCTCCCTACTGATAATATGAAGCTAACAAATACACTTTTAAGATATATTACTTACAAAATTATAAAAAATAAAAATTGTCCTGCTGGGGCAAAATAACAAATTTATAGATATTTCATGATTAATTGAAAGACTGACCAAGTTACTGTTCTGCTGTCCCTGGTAAACCCAAATGACCCTGACAATGTCAGAGCAATCACCTATACCTTAAGGCACTTGGGCTGACCTGTGTTCATTCGGTCAAGTTTCTCTCTCCAGAACATCTCCTATATTATGGTAATGCCCTTAACCACTTTGATTCAGTCAAATCGCTGTCTCCAGTACAATTCCTATATTATGGCAATTCCTTCAAATATAGTCATTCTGTAGGAATCCCCTCCCCTGGTTCCCAGAATGTTTCTATTGTTTCAAGACTAGCCTGTCTATCAATATATGATTCAATGTATGTAACCAATCATGTAACATTTGGTCACTTGCTTTGTACCTCCCACTTCTAATTCGTTATAGACTAAACTTCTTCCTGATTCGGGGCCATTGCTATGGAGGAATTATCCTTGCAATTGTCTACTGGCATGAGCTCCAGCAGTCCACTGGGGTAAAGATTAAATGCTGCCATCTTATCTCCTTGGTGCAAAGAGTCTTTCTTTTTGATGTGGCTTGGCTTGGCTTGGTTTGAGAAATTTCCTGCAACAGTCTAAAAAGGCAATGTATATAGGAGTCCTTTATGAAAATAGTTTTAAAACATTATTGGTAATTATTTCAAAAGACCTAATGAGTTAAAAATGTCATAAGCAGCTGAGTTAGATAGAAATATAGGCAATCAGACAGAGCTAGGCCCTCAAGGGAGGGAACTGAGGACCAGATGTCTTGTGACTTTGGGGAGACAGACACCTCCCACTGTGGGCCAGAGCTCAAGACAAAAGGCAAAACAAATGCAACCACACCCTAAGTATAAGTATCAGCAATTGATATTCTAAACAGGTATGAATCACCTTGACAAAGCCAGGAGTCACCATCCCAACCCCCTACAGAAAGAGTCACTGCTCTTCAAGAATGCCCACTTCCTACGTGACTGGCTTCCCCATTTGTTCCTAATTTAATCAATTTTACCTGAGCAATTAATCTTATTGGTTGACCACAGTTCTGTTCCATCTTATGCCCACCTTGCGAGTTCCCATTTTTCCCTACCTTGGACCCTTCTCACCTCATGGTTTTACAAGTCTCTAGAAAACGCAGTGTTTGGCAGCCTACTCAGGACTCCTTCTGTCTCTTTCTCAGACAGAAGCTTTCTTTCTCTCGAGAAATATATTCTGCTCTCAACCTCTATTGTTCCTAAAATTCATTCTTTGATTTTAGAGAATGCGAACTCCTACCAGATATCTAGTAGGTTCACTTCCTTCCTACCACCAGGGGTATTCTGATTTCAGATTTCCAATGAGTTGCTTTGTTCTACAATTTCATCCTGAAAGTGTCTTTTCTATATAATATTTTATGATATTCCTGAAAGAAAAAAGATTCTGTGTGTTGTCATTTTATTTCAAGAATTGATCCCTATTAACAGACTTATGAAACTGACCATCAAAAGAAAATATGAGAAACCACTTAAAATATGTGTTATTAAGCTACTCATTTCCATGGTCCACTGGGACACAAACTTATTGGAGATGCAAACTGAGAATCCAGTTAGAATGCCATAGCTCTCTCTAGCAAGGCTGGCAAATAAATTACAGAATACATATTTAAATTTGACCTTCAGTTAAACAAGTTTAATACATATTCCAAATATTGCATGACTATGTTTGTAGTGAAATTTTATTTTCATCTGAAGTTCAATGTTAACAGAATGTCTAGCATTTTTATTTGCTAAATCTGGTAAATTTGCTTGTAAGAAACACAAAAAAAGTATTTATCCACCAGCTTTTCTCATACTTGGCCAGTATTTTCTCCTTATGGTGTCGATTCTCTTGAATTTTCAGGCTTATGAATGAATCAGAATGTGTAAGTAGGTTTTCACAGGTGTCCCGGATGGATAAGTTCCAGAGCAGAAAGCAAGAGGCATTTGATATAGCTGAGACCAGGTGCAGTCAAGTTACCCCTGCACACAACTGACCCAACTGGTAGTAAAAACGATGGCCAAATATACGTGAACCTGAACAGGGGCCTCTATTCCTCACATGTATTTAAAATCTAAACTGTTCATCAGGAGCAGTGTAGTTACTATGTGTCAGATTGCTAGCCAGAGGTTTCGCCTCTCATAGACGTGTCAGGTGGCACATTTCTGTAGCATATTCCCAAGCTCAATCATTGTCATGTTTTTAGATCCACAACCTTTTGCAGTTCCATCTTTATGCAGAGTCTTCTGTTCCAGTTCCGTAAGCATATGGGGCCCATATGAACACAAGGAGAGCCTACTTAGACGTTTACCATTTTCTCTGTGCCTTTTGAGTCCAATTCTCCCCCACTGCCCCAACTTGGAGTTAACTTTTTATTTTTTTTAACTTTTTTTATATCTTTATATAAAGAGAATGGGTTAATTATTTTGCATGTGTAGTGTTTTTGTAGTTGTGGAACTCTTTTTTCCTACCAACACAATGCGGTTGTAGTGGGGCAGTGACTTTTCCCTTTTCCTTCAGTTGTTCATATAAACAAGCAATTTCATCTTTGATCTTAGTCTGTCACTGTGTTGATACAAGACTCTAAGAGGAGGGACTTAACCGGGAGGTGGGTATTTTTCTGTGTTAGTTTTGGAGTTCATAAATGAGCTGAAATTGTGTCTGCTCGCCTAGCTGCCTTGATCCAGAAGCAAAAGCTAATTTCCTGATAGTTCCTAAATGCCTTTGACAATACTGGAGAATAAAATGACAAAGCACATCAGTCTGGCTTTTTGTAGCTAAAGAACTAGTACTCAGAACATTCACTTTCTCTAAAAATACTCAAGAAACAAGAAAAAGAAACGTAACTGTAAGGAAGTTCAAAAAATGATGAAATACACTTTTTCACATATGTAGAGAGATCCCACGCGAGGTTCCTAAAACTCTATTTCCTTTGGCTTCCCTTTCAGGTGCATTGACTAAACCTCCAACCTTTGCAGAATCATCCATTTCATTACAGGTACTTTGGATAGGTAACTGTGGATCATTACCTTTTACCATTACTACTCAGAGATGTTAGTAGCCTTTTATGACAGAATGCTGATGACTATATAGCTAAAATCTACCTCTGCCAGAGAAGGTTGGAATGAAACTAACGCTAACAGAGACAGTAATTCACTGAATTATGTTCAACTGTGTGAAAAAATTAATTTTATAGATAAAATTTTGCATATACATGCATGTTTAGTAAATGAATATATAGGTGCTATGGAGATGCCTTTTTAAAATATATTTCCTTCCTCAGTTGGGATTGACATCTGCTGCATAATTTGTGCTTTGCTTTGTTTTAGTTTTGGTGTTTTGAGACAGGGTATAGCTACATAATGCAGGCTGATCCTCAACTCACTACATAGCCCACACTGGCCTTGAATTCATGGTGCTCCTCCTGCCTCAGCCTCCCAAGTGCTGGGATTGCAGGTGTGTGCCACCATGCCCAGCCCTGCATCATTTGCTTTTAACTCTCTAACATTAAAAATTCTTTTATATGTGTATTCTTGCCATAAAATCCAAATTGTTTTTGGCAGGTCTACAGAATTGTAGAATTTTGCCATCATATGTAATATAATGTTGATGCACAACAAGTTCTAAAACACTTTCATCTAAAAGAATGGGAAGACATTCTCTCTTCAGACACTGGATCCAAAGTTGTAGCTGGAACTTTACTGATACTCATGGTTAAAATATTATTTGAAATAAGATAATAAGGGAGTGGGGGTGATTTGTGTAAGCTTTATTATGTTTTCATAGCTGATCATAAGCTTTTGATAACCCATGAATGGTAGCCATTCTGGAAGAAAAAGGGGTGATTTCTGTAATCTTTATTGTGTTTTCATAGCTGTTCATAAACTTTTGATAATCCAGGAATGGCAACCATTTTGGAACACTAGAAATGAAAGCCAGAAGACCTGACACTTTTGAAAATGTATCATGCATGACAAAAGAGACTAAAAGTTCTCTGTCTCCCTCTCTCTCTGCCTCCCTCCATTTCTCCCCTTTTCCTGTTACACAGACATATACACACACATATGCACATGTACACACACACACATATGCATACACATAGAATTTCAAGAAGGCAGACTAATAAACTAAATTATTAATTTGTATACCAAGTTATAGAAAGTAAGACCTTAAATATGGAACAAGAAGTAGAAACATGTCTTAAAAGTATGGGGTTTTGAATTGGAATTTAACATGAGTGTCCATAAGCTAATTATGAAATGTGATTGACATATACACTAAATGCTTAAATTAATCAAAAAAATTATGACACTGAAAGACACATTTGGATTAATCCACCTTGAAATACTGTCCCTTGATGACACCAATGTCATCATTCTTGTCCCTTTCTGAAAATGTTCTGAAGTTCTTTTTCATTTTTTTGGGTGAATTGCAATGACTTCCTCAATGTCCTGATCAAAGGTTTATTTTTTTCTGATTATTTTAATTTTGGAGAAGAGTCAGAAGATACATAGTGTCAGGTTTGTAGTAGATTGGATGGAAACAAGCCGTACTTTTTTACAAGCCTCCTTTCTGTTGGATGGCACTCAGTGGTTGCATTCCACTTTCTTTTGATCAAAATTGCTGAAGATACACATGAAAGAGCACTTCCGGAACTGCTTCAGAATGTGACAAGAAAGGTAAATAAGACAGTATTTTGAAGGGTATTAATGACAATGTATCTTTTACAATAATGAATATTTTAAAGTGTTAAACATTGTTTTGCTATTTCAGTCATATCTTTCACCTTTTTAGGGGAAGTAGGAGTTGATAAACTGTAGTTTGACTTTTAGATGAAAATCAATCTAGCAATGACTGTCTATGATTCTGTATCAAAGGTAGGATACTAGGAGAATTAACTAGTTTACTTTTGAATAAGCTACATAAATAATGACTCATACACACCAAAAAGACTATACAGTAATTTCTTCTTTTCCATGGTTTTACTAGTCATAAACTATGGTCCAAAATATTAAATGAAAAATTCCAGAAATAAGCAATTCGTAAGTTTTATATTTTACACTTCTTTGAGTGACAATACCTTGTATAGTCCCACTCCATTCCACCTATAATATTAATTCTTTTGTCCCTCCCATCCTTATCATATAGAATACCCCACCTTTGATATTTTATCACCTTCTCAGTTATTAGATCTACTTTTGTGATATTGCAGTGCCTACGCTCAAGTTAATAATTGTTGTATTTAAAAGTGATAGCAAATCACTACTGTAGTGACATTAGCAATTAGAAATTGCCAGCTGGGCATGGTGGCGCACGATTTTAATCCCAGAAGTTGTGGGGCTGAGGTAGGAGGAGCGTTGTAAGTTCAAGGCCGGCTTGGGCTACAGCGCGAGCGCAACGCTGACCTGAGCTACATAGTGTGACCCTGCCTCAAAAAACCAGGGCTGGGAGTTTGGCTCAGTGGCTTAAGAGCCTGTCTGACAGGGGCGAGGTTTGTGAGTTCAATCCCCCCTCCCCGTGCAAACAATTAGAAATTGCCGAAGAGAAGACATTCTTCACTTTTTTTAAAGCAAAAGATGAAAGTACAGTAAGATATTGTATATGAAAGAGAGGTACACCACATTCACAAAACTTTTATTTATTGTGTCATTATAGTTATACCCTTTTATTTTTAGTTATTAATTTCTTACTGTTCCTAATGTTTAAACTAAAATGAATCATAAATGTGGATTTATGTATAGAGAAAATATTATTTATAGGGCTTGTTGCTATCCACAATAACAGGCATTCACTCAGGTCTTGGAACACAGATACTACATTATAGTATAATAGTAAACACTGAAATGTAGCCTGCTACAATTAACTCTTCTTAGTCATTACTCAGTCTGAAGTCTGAAGTCTTCCTACTCAGTAAGAAGTCTGAGTACTTCTTACTCAGTCTGAAAATATATACTCATGCTTAAATTTTTAAGAATTACAGGTACCTACTTTCCAGTGCACAGATCAGAAATGAGTAACTATCTCAGGAGACAGATGTATTGCTTCCATCTGTAAAGTACATCTTTTGATTAAAACTTAATTCTAACTTAGAGTGAGGAAGAATAGAGAGATCAGAATAGAAAAGAAGAGGTCAGTCCTGCAGAGCCTTGGGTGCCTTCAGAAGGACAGTGACTTTTATTTTGAGAAGAATGTTTTTGGGGGGTGACACATCCTATGCTAATTTTTTAATTGAATTAGCAAATCTCCACAAACATTCAAAGTGCAAACTTTCACAGATCCAAACAGATTTCACAATACAAACATTCGTAGGAAGAAACACCGAAGCACCTTCCGTGTCTGCCAGACATTGTCACAGGTATGCTGCTGTGTGCTTATTGTACTGTAAGATAGTGTAGAGCAGTTCAGTGCAGTTGGGGTCTTATTGTATCTATGTGTGTTTTGATGTCTTGTTTTGTTTTGTTTTGTTTCACATTATATATTTCTGTCAAAGGTGTGTAACACTCAGCTTTGGACTGGGATATAGCTCAGCGGCACCAGCACCTGCCTGGCAAGGGCAAAGTCCTGAGTTCAATTCCCTGTACCAAAAAAACCCAAAAACCAAAACAAAACAATACAAAAACAAACAAACCACTCAACTTTGTCAGACTTAGGAACAAATAATTTACAAATGTCCTCCTGGAACAGAAATTGTTCATAAATTGGGGACTTGCTATATTGAGTATTTGACTATAGGATAGCATTCTGGATTCTTATACTAGTTTTGTGTGCTTGATTAAATTTAATTTAATATTCTACATTGCCAAAATATATCTGAGATCACTGCAAGAACTAATGCCCAGAGCTTGGATTTTGAAATACACACTAGGCTGGCTCACCTCGGATAGTACTTATTTGCACTACTTCTTGAACTATGATAGTAGGCACTTCAGTCTTAGCATTAACATAGGCTTTATTAGAAATATATAATTTAAAAAATCAGCCTAGATTCTAGGTCCTGGATTGTCTACAATCTTGCATCAAGAGCTCTAGATGATTATTTTGCCCACTGCTTGAGTATTCCTTTTTGGAGCGACTGATATCTTTGGGAATCTCTTGGTTACCATGTAGGGTTTCATGGCAAAACAATGCAGCTTGTAACAAAAATCTCAAACATGTGGAACTGAGTTGTTGAGATATTTCAACACATATACTCATAGCCTCCTAGAAATAATTTTAAAAAAACTCCCTCATCAGTATTGTTCAAGAGATTTGTATCAGAATAAAATTGAACATGCTGTTACTCAGCAACTATCCAGACAGTAAAGAAAACATTTATTGCCCAGGTCACCCTTTTTTAGCTAATAAAAATACAGGATGTTCCATTAAATTTCAATTTCAGATGAAGAGCTATATTCTAAGTTTGATGCAAATATTTGACAAGAAATTACTGCAATACGAAAATCAAGTTACTTTTCATGAAATTTGCATTTAACTAGTCCATCTCTATTTTATCCGATCCTATTTTCTGCACTTCTCAAAGCAAGGATTTATAATTTTGGAAAATGACATCCATGGATTCTCTTTCAGTTGGCTTTGGGTAGATAAATACATCCAGATGAGGGAAGGAAATAATATGCTTAGGTGATATGAGTAACCTCTCATACTTAATCACCCTTTTAGTTTTCACTTCCCGTTTCCTATGGAAATACTTACAGATCCATCCAGTAAAAGTGATTTTTGCACTAAAATTCAAATAACCAAGGTTTTTATTGTAACTGCTGGTGGTTTCTTTGTAACAAGGGCCCTTCAAGATGTTTATCCTCACCTATAATTACTGGACAATGCACATATCTTATACATGTAATGGCTCTAGCTCCTGCAGCAGTTACTATTTTAGAAAATACTATCCACTGCTCCAGAAAAAGCGACAGAGAGATACCACCGAGCAGGGCAGACAAATGAATAATCCATTAATGGGATTTAAGTCCAGTATTGTTTTCAATGAGCTGTTTAGTTTAATCCTATTCTACCTCAACCGGCCTATCTTCATCATAAATGATGACAAAGACAGTTATTGTAAAGATAACAAAATTTATATGGGTAGCCTTCAGTGATATATAATCACCCTGCATCAAAACCAGGTATTACTTTCACTGCTCTGTTCAGAGGGATTTTAACCTATCTTAGTATGATTGTGTTACAACAGATGATATAGGCAACTGTCTTGAAGCTAACATGAGGCATTATAGAAATCAATGTTGCATTACTATGTATTGCCTCCATTATCTTATTTGTTATTGGTTTTATTCAGTACTATTTCATTCGACTATATTTGGCCAATTGGTAAGCGCATTTAGTTTGAAGACAATAAGAGGTGTTACAAGGGGAACCGAGGAAGGAAGTTAGGGAGAAAAGACATAGTTTTATATAAGGGTATTCATAAGATAGTTTAAAAGTCTATACCACTAAATGCATTAACTGATGAGAGAGAACAGTTGATATTCATAAGACCAGATCAATCCTACATGTCTTTACCTGTCAATCTGAACAGCCCCCTTAATGGCAACAATATACAATGTTGCAACCACTGTAAAATTCCAGCCATCTAAATTACTAAACCTATAATTTTACAGTATCGGATGTGTTGCTGTTGTTTGCTGATCTCTTTAGTTTTTTGTTTCTCTTATGTATGACCATTCTTTTATGCTTTATTGGTTTCACTATGAACAATTTCGCTTGGTTATATTAGACCTGATGTTATGGGTAGTTATTTCAATAATAACAAGAGGTATTCTAAGGGGAAAGGAAGGAAGAGAAAAGGAAAAAGACATAAATTTAAAATATGCACAAATAAGACAGTTAAAAAAAACTGTATTGCAAAATACAATAGCTATTGAAAAAGAAAAGTTAATTCCTGAATTGATAAATCTTACATGTCTATATCTGTCAATATGATCAACCCCTATGAAGGTAATGATATGCAATATTGTAACTACTGTCAAACTTTAACCACCTCAGTGTGTAAACCTACAATGTTATCGTATCAGATCTGTTGTTGTTTGTCTTTTTTGATTTTTGTTTCTATCTTCTGTATCTATTTTCTCTTAAATAAAAAAAAGAAAATACTATCATTTTTAGTTCACACAATTTATGCAATTAGTCTTTAAAACTTTTACCAAATTCAATATTTCTGCACAAAGGAAACAAGTAAATATTATTCCATTTCCTTTGATTTACAGAGTATCTCCAAGTCCAGCTAAAACTTTCTCTGTAATTTTTCACAGAACTGTCATTGCTCTGCATTGCTTCAGTCATAAACAAGAACTCTCTTCCAGCCAAACTCAGACTGAATCCAAATGTCTGTAAACTGTTTCCTTTCTAATCTGTCCAGCACCAGCTTCTCCCTCTGTAATCTATTACACCCAGCTGCACCAAGAGCGATCTCTTGAAAGTATCAGTTTGATAATATCAATCTTTTTCTCAGACCCTGAAGTGGATCAGGCCAGAATTTAGGTCAAAGGAGCATCACTTTGAGCAACGATAAGCTCTGTGAATTATGTCTGCTATACCAAAATGATTTGTCGGTAAGCAATTTGGAAGGATCATTTGATCAATTATTGGTCAGTAAGAACCATTAGGCAGTCATAAGTTTCTTCCAGTGAGAATCCATAGTCAGCTTCATAAAGCACTGTTTGGACCTATTAGATAGAGGTGCTATCACAGGGAAACAGCAAGTGAATTCTATCAAACTGTTTCTAAACTAATAATTACAAGATATTGTCACAAGGCAAGCATTTGTTTTTCTGCCACTCTTACAAAGAATAAAGGATGAGTCTTTTCTAACAATGAAAAGCTTTTCATGGACCTAAAAAAGAACCTATCATAGATAAAAATTACAGCCCTTACTTCATTCTCAATAAGAAAAATTTAGGGTACTATCTTCTACTTCCAATTTGATATGCATAGTCAAGATATTTTTATAACAAATTTTTTGATAATAATTTTTCCAGAATAAAAAAAATAATATAACCACTGTTTACCACAATTATACCTAGTATCAAGTAGTTTCTAGATAAAATATATAGAAACTGTTCACCTCTCTAAAAGCCTGGTGTACCGAGGTGTTCTATATTAATCGTCTCTAGGCAACAAAACCTCATAGATGTAACTTTCACTTTGTTCTTAAGTGCTAATTATGATAGTTACTCTAAACCTATTAGATAGACTATTGCTTCGTTACACTTAGTCTATTTCAAATAGTTTTACATGTTTTGTTTTATTTTCATAATGAGGTTATGATTATAAACTTTAATTTTTATAAACCACACAAATACACAAATCACCCTAGAGGCTATATAATGTTGTGTAACAGTCATTATTTCAAAGATGGAAGGAGGGTGTATGCCTTTTAGTTATTTAAAACAGTGTTTTTAGTTGTCCCCAGTCTTTGTTTGTTTTGGCTAGCCCTCATTTTGTTATTGTTTCTTATCGTGACCTCATACTTTTTGTTTTACTGTTACATACACAACAACTAAACTATTACCCTAATTTTTAGCCTGTAGAGATAATCAAAGAGTAAACCTACACAATAATTAAATTCATGGTGGTTTTCAGACAATTTCTCCTCAAAGATGCTGATTACTTGGATTAATAAGGAAAGCACACTTAAGTCTGTGTACTTCCTTCAAATTATATGAAGAGCTTTTGTTTTCAGTTCCAAAAATGTAGCTCAGAGTTTGAAGAAATCATCTCCCATCCCCACCACAACTCCCCAAAACGCACTGGAAAACCTGAAAAATGACTCTAAAAAGTCTCTCAGACCTACCAGACTGCCAAAATACATCCTCAAAATCTTGAGTGACAGGTGTATAAAAAGAAAAAGGACTGAGATCTGTTTACTGCTTACTGGAAGATTAAACAATAAGAACATTTAAATAACTTTAAAATTTGTTAAAGGATCAGTATGGGCTACTATAAAAATAAGAGAATCATGAAGTTTTGGTCTTAGGAGAACACCCATATGCAATTCTTACCTCCAGAAACCCAAACAAATTTTTAAATAAGGCTGCCAGTTTAAAATACATTTGGAGTATTCTCCATACCAAAGTCTGTTCTTAGGAAAATGGAAATTGAGAAAATAAAATTATACCCGAGCTCCACTCAGTTGGGAAAAGTAAAGTATGTGAGAATAAAAACAATACAAATTGTATATAAGTCATATCCTCTAACAGATGAATTTGTGTCTCTCAAAAACAATAATTACAATTGTGATACCTATAGACTTATTTATGGCATGAGGAAATTTAAATACATGGAAGACAAATTTTGGAATACAGATTTCTTAGAGTGGTAGTTTTCAGATGAAAGGAGTAGGCTGAAAAGTTACTTATGGTCATGGATTAGGGTCTGATTCATTGATGAGAATCTGATACAGACACAAATAATTGTGATACAGATACAAATAATTTTAACACAGATATAAATAGTTATTGCATATACAAGTAATTGTTATTTATACAAAATTATATGTATATATGTGAGAACATTCAATGCTTATTACATGCACGCATATTTTATTCTTCTGACAGCTAGGAAGATCTGAAAGGAAGAAACACCCATAGAACTGAGCATACACACCACCCAAAACATGTTTTATTTATGCCTTTTTCCAATAAATGTAAGGAGGCTTTTTGAAGGAATTGGTAATTTTGAGACTAGAAGATGGAGAGAAGGAGACAAAAAGGGAAGCTAAAGAATTAAGTCATGTTATATATGTACCAAGTCCCTGCAATGAATATAATCACTATGTACTGCAAACAGGTAGTAATATAAAAGATTAGCCCGGAATATTTAGTATTCCAAAAAAATCACAATACCCCTTCCAGAAAGAAAGAAAGAAAGAAAGAAAAGGAAAAGCAGAGATACACAAAATAGTAGAAAACTATAAAATGGGCACAGGATTTAAGTTGAAAAAGACTTCAATAACCAGACATGGAACCTGGGGATATAATTCAGTGATAGAACACTTGCTAGCAAGTGCATGGCTCTGGGTTCAATCTCCAGCACCACAAAGAATAAAATGAAATCAATTAATCTAAGCATCCTGACCTCAAAGTCCACACTCTTAGCAGCTACATGATTTTGCACACAATAACATAAAAACAGCCCAAAATGCAACAATTTGAGCAATGAAATAATGCAGTAATGGAGAATAATCTGTATGATAACATAAATGTCTGAGTCCATATGACATAAAAAATATTCTTATGTAAATTATACCTTAAAAGAAAAAAAATATATAGCCAACTTCAAATTCCCTCAAAGAAAAAGCATATCTTACCACTTGCAATGCACAGACTATACACAGTTAATATATTTTATGTAGTAAAAGGAAAAGAATCAAGAGAGGGACTTTACAGTGGTGACTACTGACAAACACCACCTCAACCAGGTGATCAAGGTCTCCATAGACAGCCACCCACCGATTGTGATATTATTTACCTTTTAGATCCTGTGAGGAAACAGCACCCAACCTCTCTTATCTTCTTTCCAACAACCCACAGACCTGCCCGTCATGTGCAAGCATCAAGCTCAAAATTCAGTTTTTCCGACAAACTTCTGCAGTCAGAAAAGGACTTAAGGAGATAGGACTACACTAAACTAGATGTATTGTGGTATCTGGGAAGAAGTTCCAAAGCCACAAGGAGAAACACATTAGTTAAAAACTCAGAGGATCTGAATTACAGTTAGCCCCCAAGTTACGAGCATTAGAGTTGTGAACTTTCAGAGATAGTATGGACTTTGCATTATATAGATGTAAATAAATAGTGAAAGTAGCTCAGGGGTATGATGGGCATTGTCACTGTAGTGCTGCTGTGTGCTTACTGTACAGTGTGATAGTGTATAGCAGTACTGTGTTCAGTCAGAGCCCAGCTTGTCCGGAAAAGTAAAAGTACTGGTGATGCGAAGGTTTAATTTGTTTTTATGCTTTGCACTATATAACTGTGTTAAAGGAGTATGCAGACTCCCTTTATCATACTTACGTAGGAAGCCAATTTAAGAACGTTCTCCCAAAACAAAACAAGTTCTTATATTGGGCACTTATAGCGATCAACAACAACGTATTAATGTTGTTTCTAAAAAATATATTGAAGTGTTAATGACAAGATAAATTTGGTGTTTTGCTTAGGCGTAATGCTATTTTCTCAATTTTCCTGTAAATATTAAACCATACTAAAAAAAATCGTTACTAAAAATACAGAGATATTCTTTTGGTTAAGAACGTCATTAAGAAATAGGAAGAGTGCATTCTCACTTTGAATTAACTAGATATGATTTAATGGGCTATTATCAAGGAAAACCATATAATTATACACACTTGTGCATACACATGGATATCTACAATGTATATTCATAATAAATATATATGTATATGACTACTGTAGGTCTGAATGATAGTTCAGTTTACCGAATATGCTGTTACAGCAAGCTAGCTAATATATTGAAAGAAAGAAGAAATAGATGCTTTGGAAACACGTGGAAGAGGCATTTGACTCTTGTTGGATAGGACAGTGGGGTCAAGGTATTAAAGATAAGATGTGACTGCTGTCTAAATAGCAATTCATCAAACAGAATATAGAAGCAAAATAAAAATTCAGAACATAAAAATATACATTTTAACTTGAGGGAAGACAACTGATGCTTTTTTTTTCCATTTAGTTAATTTCTTACTGTCTTTGAATTAGAAATGCAAATCAATTGCTGACAGTCTATAAAAATACCAAAAATTATAAGCTTAAAGTGAAAAATGACTTAATAAAAATTGTTATCATAGTACTGGAAAAAATTATTAGAAGGAAAACTGAAGAGAATATTCTGAGTTAGGGAAACCAAAATAATGAAGAATTTTATGTAAAGTGGAATGGATAAATTTATTATTTTCAACATAAAATAGTTTGTGTACAATGACAAAGCCCATATTCATGCACATAGAAAGATGTGACTTAAATTCACTGGAGGCAAATTTTCTATTCAAGTGGATAACTAGCCTGCTACATGGATGACTCATGAGCAAAATCATATCATTCAAGATGGTGCAGAAGATGAGGTAGATAAGAATGCAGCCAAAGCATATTCGAAAGTGAAGGGGAGTTAGTGGGTCATTAGGCTATAGAGTAAATATAGGAGTGTAGAGAACGGTAGAACTCTACATGAAGCTCGGAAGACAATGGAACAATATTTACAAGTGACTAGTGAAAACTACAGAAAGTTTCTCCAAACTTAAATATATGGATGTAGAATGTAGATCCGTTATTGCTCCAGAGAAAGTGATAAATGCCTGAGGAAATGTAAGAGTTGGAAAAAAATACCTTGTGTGTAGAGAGGATACTGTTGATATTTCTTTGTATTGCATTTTTATCTATTTGTGTTTTGAAAAAAATATTAAGTATAATATCATGTAATATATTTTAAAGTAAAATTATGATTTTGATGGATTTTTATTATGATGAAATTATTTTTAAAACTTACTACGAGTACACTGAAAATGACCATAGGCTTTATTTCTGACTAAGAAGCACCAGCTGTCCAGTCTCATGAAGGATATTATTAAAAGCAAATCATGATTCCACTCATCAGAAAAGATTGATTTTTTCCAATGTTAATCAGAGTTAGTATGACTTTTAAAGTAATATTAATTTTTTTTTAACAGCAGTGAACAAAAATCATCAGTGTTTGGGTTTTTTGTTTGTTTGTTTGTTTTGTTTTGGATGCCTTTGTGCAATTAGGAATTCACAAGTATGCGAATACCTACAAGGCTGGCAAGCTCCTTCTATTCTTGTTTTACCATACTTTATAGAAAGGTTCCCAAGGTGTTTAAAGCTATTACCTTAGTTCTTGACTGGGTAAACTGGCATGTCAACTGGATTTAAAAATAAATCTTTTATACTCTCCTCATTGACTTACATCTCGTTTCTTAAGCATTTTGACTTTCTAGTGGTTAATAATTCTTCAAAGTTAAACCAGCCTGTCTTCATTGATTCCTTTTCCCATCAAATGCTCTTGCTGCTCTCCTGTGCTTTTTGGGTTGCTTCTGTGAACAGCATGGCCTTAAGGTGATCCACTTGAAAGGAAGGGGAAATGAATACTTGAATTTTCTACTATAGAAAAATGAATCTGGACTTTTCTACTGTGATGTGCCTGCCTTTTGTTTTCCACTGGGTTTTATTTCCTTCCTTGTTCTTAACATTCTTTTTTCTGGATTGAAAGTTTATTTTGCCCTCTCCTCTATATGAGTGACATGCGTAGCTTTCCTCCACTGTAACACTGAGCCAGGTCAATCTTTTCTTTCTTTTTTTTTTTAATGTTTGTCTTTTTGCTCTCAGTAGCTTGTTGCCAATGCAGCTTTGTATGATTTGACAGCTGCTTTCAGAGCATACCTAGTAGAGAACAATTTTGCAAAATCAGCCCAAACCCCAATATTTCAGGGCTCCGCGTTGTTAAATCCTGTCTCCAGGAAACAGACAATGAAAGATTTGTATGCTGAACTTGGAAGATCAGGTAGATAATGTCAGAATACTTTTAAAATCAGTCCAGAACCTCTTTCATCTTTGCTAAATAAATATGATACACATATTGGATTTCTTTTGTTCAAGTGTTATTTTCCTCTTTATGGCTGTTAACTGACAATGATTTTAACTAGGCAGTCACAATTTTTAAACGGTAGGATGTGAGTAAGTTGTTTCAGATTGCCACCCTTGTAACTGACATTTACTTTTTGGTATTATATGTTTTCCTGTGAATTAGAAACTATTTTCTCTACTCCCACTAGTACTTTAGTGTTCAACATCACTTCTGAAATGGATATAGGACATAGACTGACCCTACTGACTACTAATTAATGTTCTTTTCATTACCAGACTATTTCTTTTATTTATTTATTTATTTATTTTTATTTTTTTAGTACTGGGGATCGAATTCATGATCTCGCCCTTGATAGGCAGATGCTTATGCAGCTGAGCTAAATCCCCAGACGTAGAGTATTTATTTTAAAATAGTTTAAAAGTTCTGGAATATTTCTTACATTCTTTCATACATTGTTCAAAGTCTCTCTCTCTCTCTCTCTTTCTTTTTCCCTCTCAGTATTTCTATCACACTGTATTCGATATGTCTTTACTTTTAAAATTTTTTTGAAACTGATTTAATTTATTTATGGAAAAATATTTTGAAGTATTTCCTGTTGTTTATATTACACTAATGTCATTTTTGCTTTATTGACACCCTTTATTTTACATTTATATATTCATCAATACTACTCCATTCACCTGCGAGGTTTTCCATCCAGTTTTCTGCCTACCTAAAATTACATACACTTAAGCTTTTAAGAAAATCTCTGTAGAATCCTTCTGTTAGAATTTGGATTTAGAATGGTCCCCAAAGCTTTCATATACTCAGAGGTGGGACATTTGGAAAGTGATTGGATCATGGAGGCACACTACTTGCCAGTGGATGAATTCGTAGACCAATCCTGTTTTGTGGGGTGATGTTTGGAGGAAGGGAGTCACAGTCAGTGTTAAACTGGGAAAGGTTTATCTCCTACTTTGGATCTTCCCTTTGTCTCTGCTACTGGTCCTCCAGAATGTGAGCAGCTTTTCTTCACCAGTGCCTCTCCTATGACATTCTTGCCTTGGAGCCCGCAATCATGGACTGAAATTTCCGGAACTGCTACATGAAATAAATATCTACCCCTTCAAGTTGTATGTGTTGGCTACTATATATTAGTGCCAAAAACAGAGACCTAAACCGGATTGTAGTACCCGACAATTAGGGTCATTTGGTGATTATACCTGACCATGTGGTTTAAAAGGTTTTGGAATTTGGTTGCAGGAGAAGTTTGAAACATTTGGAGAAATGAACTAGGGAAGTCTTAAAATATTTAACAGTGCTTGATGTGTGATATTGCTGGAACTCACAAAATCAGAATGCTGATAGAAACGCAGTTAATAAAGTGGTGGTGCACATCTGTAACTCCAGCACTTGGGAGACTTAGGAGGATTGCCAGGAGTTCAAGGCCAGGCTAGGCTACATAGTGAGTATAAAGTTTCCCAGTACCACAAAGTGACAGCCTGTCTCAAAAATCAAACAAACAAACAAACAAAGCAAAATAATAATAAAAATAAAAATAAAAGGAAAAAGAAAAAAAGAAATACAGACAGTAAATCCAAGCTTAGGAGGTTTCATGTGGAAACAAAGACTATACTGGCATTTAAATTCAAAGCCCGTGTATATTATGCTTTGAAAGACAGTTTGTCTAAGTTTTGTGCATGTTCTGAGAATTGGAAGAAACAGGGATTAATGGGGGCATACCAATTAATCTGGCAGAGAAAGATCTCTTGGTAGTCTAATATTCAGGCTTGGCATGATTATTGCTGGCAGCTTTCAGTCAGATTTATGCTGACTTTCAAGAGTGAATATTACAGCCAAAAAATGTAAAGCATATACAGTTGCTGCAAAGTTGGAGCCTTGGAAAGCATACTTGCTGAAGAGAGTGTCATTTAAAGAGGATAAATATTTTGCATCAGGACACTAAAATCTTCTTGAGCTCATCTTGGGAATCAGCAAGAATTTACCTTTCACTGGCTTAAGGGTGCAAGTAAAAGGATAAAGGGAAACTATTTTCAAATACTTTGCATTGAGAAGAGAGACCTAGGGTGCTCTACTTCACAAAGGTTCCTAGGGAATGCATGACCAGGAATTCTGTTCAAGGTGCTCAGCCATCCAGGCATAGATACATCTTTGCATCTACTGGCCAAGAGGACTGTCTACTTCTCAAACTGGTGACTGACAGTGGCATCATCCAAGTACAGCTGGTTTTATGGTCATACAGAATGCAAAAGTTGTAGGGTCAGGGAACTTTCAGAGACTTCAGAGAGATGTTAGAAGAAACAGTGGCCAGACAATGTGTACCTCATGCAGAGCTTTCTCAAGTTGTGAGAGTGAAGCCAAAAGTGCAGTGGAGATCTCAGAAAGTTGGAGATGCCAGGAAAACAGAGTATCTGTGAAAGAAAGTGGCAGGGAGTGAGTAAAGTCATTGTAAGTGTGTGCCTAGGGCTTCAAACAGCGGTGTCCTATGAGTGGAACTGCCTAAGGGATTTGCAGCTCACATCTTGCCACAAACTGCCCTGTGTGCTGGATGTGGACTTTCAGGATTTAATGTTTACCCCACTGGGTTTCAGAATTGCTTTGGTTCTTTTCCTTTTTAACCCCCTGTCCATTTGTCCCTTTTTTAAAAAATTTTTATTTATTTATTTATTTTTGCACCAGGGATCAAACTCACAGCCTCGCACCTGCCAGACAGGCGCTTATGCCACTGAACCAAACTCCTGGCCCTAGTTTTTTGAGGCAGAGTCACACTATGTAGCTCAGGCCGGCCTTGCGCTCATGTTGTAGCCCAAGCCGGCCTCGAACTCACAACGCTCCTCCTACCTCAGTCTCCCCAGTGCTGGGATTAAAGGTGTGCACCACCACGCCCGGCTCTATTTGTCCCTTTTTGAATGGGAATATTTACCCTGCTCTATTGTATCAGTGTTCAACATTATTTTTGAGTTTTATAGGGGTTCACAACTAAGTTTGCCTTAAGTCTTCGGGGACAATACGAGGTTTGATGGTTAGGGGGAAAATCTAATGGTTTAAACTAGAATATTTTCCAAAATTCTCATTCATTCTGAGGTGGGGCTTTTGGAGGGAATTTGATCACTAGGGTTTTATACGAATCAGTGGATTAATCCACTGAGAAATAAATAGCTCAATGTCGTTAAAAGGCAGGGCCTGGTTGGAAGAAGGGCGTCACTAAGGTTCAGCCTGGAAGGGTATATCTACCTCTGTGGCCCCTTCCTTCCCTCTCTGATTCATGGCTTCCGTGACATGAGCACTGTTTCTTCACCACACTCATCTACCATGCCGTTTTCCCCTTGAAGCCAACTATGAATTGAGGATCCTGAAACAGTGAGAGGAAACAAAACAAAACAAAACAACAACAACAACAACAAAAAACCCACTCCTCCTTTAAGTTGTAAAAGTTGGGTATTGTGTCTCAGAGACAAGAAAAGTTATGAAGATTTTTCCATTTCTTCACTTTGCTTTTCAGTTGCTCCCTACCTCTTGCTATAGCATCTGAGATACAAAATGTAATACATTTATTTATCCATTGTCATAGTCACTTTTTGTTGGTGGAACATAATACATGACATCCAGAATAAAGGAAGGGCTTATTTTGAATCATTTTTCAGTTCATGGACTGCTGGCTTCAAGGTAGAAATGCATAGTGGAAGGTCTGGGCTGAGGAAAACTGTTCATGGCATGGTAGCCAGGAAGCAGAATGAGAAGGGTGGAACTGGGGAAGGAATTAAACCCTTAAAGATCACACACCCAGTGACTAGCATCTTCTCACCAGACCCATAT
Organism: Dasyprocta punctata; assembly: GCA_004363535.1. Lineage (NCBI taxonomy): Eukaryota > Metazoa > Chordata > Mammalia > Rodentia > Dasyproctidae > Dasyprocta > Dasyprocta punctata. Next base: position 43,780 of record RJWM01011031.1, read on the forward strand.
GCTCACAGCGGATTTACCTTCAGCATCTCCATGAGGCAATAATGTACCAAGGGTGTTGCCTCTTTACACATGAAAAAGTTGGCATACATTCTAGCTCTACACAATAAAATACATATTCTCTTTCCTGTGAGTCTTAGGTCCATAATCACATTTTATGATCATTGATGAAACAGCACTATGTCTTACAGTTTCATCTGTAAATTTTCTGTACTGTATATATTCTATAGATATTGCTTACCATACACAAATTCCAAGGGAATTATAAAGTATTTTATTAATTTAAATCACTTTTATCTGCTTACTTCAAGTATTGCTCATGGAATTTGTATCAGGTCATCATTACTACTATTATTTGACTATCTAGAAGGTGGAGTTCAAAAGAACTGAAGTGAATTGCCCAAAGTTCAGTATTAGTACTTAGTGAGTAAGCTATTAAATTTCAAGCAAATTTTTTGGGAAGGGAAAGACCATTACATCTACTGGGGTCCAGACAAAATATGATTAGCTTTAATTAGGGGACTCATTTTAGCACCTTAATCATTAACAATAATAATAATAATTTTATAAAAATGTAAATGTGCAAAATGCAGATAATATTATCTGTCCTTTTTCTTCTTCATTCTGTATATGAAGAAATCCTGAATTCACTTTTTTCCCTTTGTTTTCTACCATGTCTGTTTTAATAAAATGTAACGACAAATGTGAAATTTTAAAGAAAGACAGCATCATAGTAAGACTTGAACATTTCATGTTTTTTAGTTGTCTGATATTGTGCCGGAATTTTAGCCCTGGGCACAGGAAGTGAGAATACACCAAGTCTAAAATCACAGCATCAGCCAACAATGAATGTTATAAGGGAATTTGAGGAGCTGTTCCTCTGACACAGAGTTCAATGGGAGCTTGACACTGAACTGCAAAGGTATGTGTATGAAGTAAGCTGGAGAGAGTTGTGTGAGAAGTTTTTAATAGCCTCCTACTCCCTTAGGGAATGACAGAGATTATTCATTTTCACAACATAAAGCTACAAAAGCAGGGACTTTCCTATACCCTGTAACATCTGACTAAATGAAATGTACATTAGTTTTTGGAGAGAAGTATAAATGCTGCAATTATGCCTAAGTTTAAGTGGCGACCTCAACAGTTTTTCTCTGATCTTCACAGAGTGACATTTTCTTATTTGCACTTTGTAGAATGTATTTTTAATAAGAGTATCATTTAAAGTATAGTTTTGTGTTATCAGAGTGCTTTTATATGCACTTTACTTCGTGAGGTAGATAGGACATGGAACTTTAGTTATGTTTCTTACATATGCAAACAGATTAATAGTATCATTGAATTTCTTCTAGGGACCCACAGAGAGAAATAAATCAACATTCTCTTATTTCCAAATTCAGTGTTTCCATCTTTATGAAAGGAATGTTTTTGATGAAATTCTGGGACCAACCATTATCCAAGCAAAGTTATACCCTGGACAAACAAAATATATTTTAGAATTTCTCTTCCTGGGAATTCATTTTGATGAGAAATACAATTATAACACTAAACCATAGGTGGAAATATGCCTAGAAACACAATAATTGATCACTGTTGAAGAAAAATATATACAAACTGTACAGAATTCAAGATCAAGTGAAAAAGTTAAAATGTCTAATTAAATCTATATTTTTGTAGATTTTTGTTTAAGAAGGCCAAAGATAGAAAAGATGTGCCTAAAATAGTTCACAAAGCTTTACTCTGGATCTTCAAACTACCAAAAAGCATGTGAATGTATAAGGTGGGAAAAAAAAAAGAGAATAATTTGAAGAAACTTCCTTTCTTTGGCATGTAAGGCGAAACACTAATAACAGTCAGCAATAATGACTTTAAATGATGGAAGAAACCTGTTACCTGGAACATGAAGTGAAAACCAGACTGAAATGAAAAAATATCTCCTGAAAAGATTGGAAGGATTCAAATCAGAACAGCCTCATGTTATGTGCCCTCGGGGTAATTAAGGAGATGTCAGATGTCATTGATGAAGTATTTGCCATTATCTTGAGGAAATCATGCAAGACAAGGAGTCCCTGTGGACTGATGAAAGAAAAATGCTGTGTCCATCCTTATTTTTCTTTAATGACCTTATTATGTACTGGTCAACTGAAAATTTATATGACAATAAATAATCTCAATGAGTCACAGGTGACAATTGTGATAAATCATATACATATGTGCGTGTGTATTTAGTTTAAATGCTAAAAATTAGCTAAAACAATTACCTGTTGCAATATTTTGTGTAAAAGGTTTGTTTGCAGAGCAAATGATTTCAAAAATAATATTTGAGAACAATTCATTAAGGGATACTTATCTAGAATAAGTGCTCTACCCACTTAGTGGAAGGGTTTAAATAAGCAGGATTTTAAAATAAAATATAGAAAATTCCAGAAAATATTTTCTAGCTTGGTTAATAAACAGACAATCTTCATATCATGGAAAACATTTTAAAGACTTACAAGCCACCAATATATTAGTCATGAATTATACACATTAAAAGCAATCCCATATATCAGAAAAATGTACATAAACTAGGAAGCATGTATTACTGTAATTGCTGGAATAATCAGACTTCAAAGAGATTTTAATGGTAACTAAAAACAGTTATATACCAGCTTTTAATGTAAATCATGATCTGTGAAGCCCCTACATTATCTCATTATATGATATTAGGTATCTGTATTTACTTAAGAATTTTAGCAATATAAATTTATTCTCGTAAGCACTAAAGACTCTATCAAAATTAATATAGACTTAAAAAGTTCATATTATGCAAAATAGGTATTTCATTAATATAGGTATAGAAATCAAAGAAAATCTAGAAGACAAATTTAAATTTAACAAAAATGTTTCATGGAGACATCTAAACTTCAGTCAGAGTCTAACATTCTAATTAAAATAACTTACCAGTGATACCTTGGTTCATGAACTTAATTATTTCTATGATGCTGGCCCCAAACCTAATTGAATGAGAACTGAATCAAATTCTATGCTTAGGTTCAGTGTTGAACTTATGGGAAAAATTGATTTTGTTCCCATTTAATTTAGTTCAGTACATGTAATCATAATCTTCATCATTAAATAAAATAATATATGTAAAAGTTCTAAGGATTTTATTAAGTATGTACTCAAATGTGCTGGTTTTCACTGTGCGTCTTCTTAATTTTCCTTTTTGATATCTGTCTAATAACACAGACAAGTGTAAAATATTAGTCTACAAAGCTACTATAATAAATTGTTTTAAACTGAGTGGTTTATAACAACATAAAGTTATTTCCTACGCTGGGTGTGGTGGCACACACCTGTGATTCCAGCACTCAGGAGGTTACAGTAGAAGGATGGCTGTCAGTTTGAGGTTAGCCTGGGGTACACAAGCAAGTTCAAAGCCAAACTTCATCTGGTTTCTTTCATAAGAGTTCTGCTATGGTTTAGGTGTAGAACGTCTCCCCAAACTCTCATGGGCTCAAAGCTGGAACTTTGGATTGTGACTAGGTCTTGGAGGCACTGTAATAATCAGTGCCTTCACCTAGTAATGAGTTCAGCAGACAAGTGCTCGCTCAGGAGGTGAGGCCTTGTTAGAAAGGGGCACACTACAAGTATGACCTGGAAGAATCTGTCTCCCTACCTGACTCATCCTTTCTCTCTCTGCTTCCTGGATGCTGTGGTTGAGTAACTTCCCTCTTACCAGACTCTTCCACCATGCCATTTCTGCCTTGCCGCCAGCTGACCATGGGCTACGTACATGAGTTAAAAATAATTTTCCTCTTGCAGGATGTGGGTGTCCATTACTGTATTCCAGAAATGAGAAAGTGATAAAGATGGACAATTTTATTTTACACCTCACCCAGATCCCTAACTCTTAACTTTTTATTGTTGTCAAGGAGACATAGTGAAAACTGAACCATCTTTTTGATGGTGAACATTGAAAGAGAAAGAACAAAGCAGAAAATTTAGACAGAAATGCACTAAATGAATTAAAGTTTGTTTTAAACCCGTGCAATTTAATCAGTTGGCTTTTACAGTAGAATTTTATATGGATTTAGAATTGCATTTCTTAAACTTCTGAATATCATATACCAGTTATTTGCACTGCAGTTTTATGGAGTGTTTGTTTGTTTGATTTTGGTACCAGGAATCAAACTTGTGACTTTGCACTTGCCAAACAGGCGCTGTGCCACTGAGCTATATCCCCAGCCCTTGCAGTATAGTTTTGAGCTCACGAAGTCAATATTTGTGCCTGTACCCTCCTCTTTATTTGATTTCATTTGTTTGTTTATTTGTTTGTTTTGAGACACGTTCTGGTTGTGTAGCCCTGGATGTCCTTGAGTTTGCTGTGTAGACTGGCCTTGAACTCCTGAGCCTCCTGCTTTCTCTTCCCCATTGATGGGAATGCAGGCACGCACTACCAAGTCCATCTCTTATTTATATGTTTTAAAAACTACTTAACTACATCTGTAATATCTTCTTAGATTTAAAAGAATACATGTTCATGGTGAAGAATACGTAAAACATACAAAAATTTTAAAAAGAAATATCACAATTCTCCCTTTACAAAAACAAAAATAGCAATTATTATCTCTTTATTTTTGCATAAATGTATTATGAAATTTATACTGAACAGTTTATATCTTTATTTTTGTAATCAGTATAAAACTTCTTACAGCATGCATATGTTATATAAACATTTTAATAATTGCAAACACTTTATTTCCAGAAAGATAGATGATTTTCATTATTTATTGTTATTAAAAAATCTTTGATAACATAAATTTCCATTTATTTTTTTCTTCCATATTAGAAAAATTTGTGCATATTGTTTCAGTGTTACAATATAATATCTTAGAGAATATTTCCAAAATTTTAATTTTGCAATCAATAAGCATTTTTGTATTTGTGATAATATATATTTATAATATATATATTATATATGTGCTTTTAAAAATAATAAATTATCTCTTGAGATAATTCATCCAAATAAAAAATCTATATCATTAAATGATTGTTTTGCATTGCAGATCACCTTTATTAAAAAGACAATGTGATGAACAAAGACTTTTTAAGATTATTGACCACATTTAATAGATAAACTTCTAACATAAATAATTTAGCTTCATAACTTGACAGAAAATGTTTTATGATTCAGTATATATTTGTATATTTAGTCAAGGGGTTCTAAGCTATTTGAGAAAGTACAAATTGTCTTTTAAATATATAAATAGAACAGTCCAATAGGTTCTTACCAAACCCTCAAAGCAACTATCAAAAACATTTTAAGGAAAATCAGCATCATAAAAATATACTTCCCAAAACAATTACTATAAAGGGGAAGACTCACATGAATGTGAATTTTCATGTGTACCATAGCAGTCTTATTTATACTACAATGTTCTGAAATGTTACCAACTACAAGAATTATTATATTATGAATTTAGAACATTAGAACCAATCTCTTGAAAACTGTGGCTGTCTAATTAACTGGAGTAGATAGACACTTTCAATAAATTGCTTGATTGCATGTTTGCAGAGATTTTTTTTTTCCTTTGAACCTCATTGAATTATTATTTTTAAACTATTTTTAATGTTCTTTGTATTTGCCACACTGCCTTTGGTGAAGCAACTCCCAAGAAAGTTAGTAGTTGTGTAGCTCAATGATCAATGGGAATAAGTAATTCCCAATAAACTACATTACTAAGAATCACTATTGATCTGTAATCTGACTGTGGAAGAAGAGAGAACAAGATCATGTTGTATATGTGATTTTACCTGCTATTATTGTTTTCAGAGTTTTCTTGTTTATTTTTTTTAGCCGAAAACATTAACATCAATATATTCAGATACTCTTAGTAAAATATATCAATAAGCATTATGCACTTTAATGTACATTTTCTTTTTTGTTTGTTTGTTCTTTATTTTTTTTTGAAGAGCATGAAACCAAATACAATAAAACAGAGTAGAGTCAATCAAAACAAAACAATGAACATGGTACATGACTTCAAAAAAAGATAAAAGGAAATCAATAATGGCTATCATAATACCTCTTGTTATCTTCAAAATAACTGTCCATACCATCAGGTATAGTAAAACCAAACGAAATAGTACAGAATAAAGCCAATAAAAACAAAACAATGCAAGCAATACAGGACTTCAAAACAATAGTAAAACAACAGTGGTTACCATAATGCCTCTTGTTATCTTCTAAGTAGTTGCCTATATCATCAGACATAATGCAATCAAACAAATCAAAATAGAATAAAATCACTCAAAACAAAACAATGAAAGTAACACAGGGCTTCAAAACAAGGTGATAGGATATCACTAATGGCTAGCATAGTGTATTTTGTTATCTTTGAAATAGCTTTCCATGCCATCAAATACAATAAAATTAGACAAACCAAAACAGAATAAAACTAAACTAAACAGAACAATGAAAAAATACGGGATTCAAATCATGATAACAAATTAACAATGGCCACTGCCTTCTCTTTTTAGATACTTCCTCTCATCTCTCTTTTACGATATGTATTGTGTATTTTGAATCCTACTAACCCCTTCAGTTTTTGTACTAGTGCGACAACACGATGTTCACCCATGTGACTGGGTCATTTCATCCACAAGTATGATCTTAAGTTGAATCCATTTACCTACAAGAGCCTCAAGGTTGTCTTTCTTTCTAGCTGCGTAGCTTTCCATTGTATAAAAATGCCATGTCATTCTTGTCCACTCTGCAGCTAATGGGCAAGCTACCCCTACTTCTTTCTGGTTCCCTGCCACATACAGCATTCTTCTCTCTCCTTTGACTTTCAGTCTGTGAACCTTCTTTTGCATTAAATGTGTTTCATGTATAAGGCATATTGATGGATCCTGTCTCCTGATCCACTCTGCCTGTGTTTCTTTTTATTGGTGAACTGAGGTCATTTACATTGATGATTATGACCAGCATGCACTGCCTCATCTCTGTCATGCTATTTTCCTGCTGTTGGTTGCCTACTTTTCCTCTCCATTCAATTATATGCTCTGCTCAGTGATACCCCTCTGCCACTGTTTCTGGAGCTGTGGTCTTTTTTTATCTCTCTAGAATACCCTTCAGTATTCTTCGTGGTTGGTTTGGTGGTCATGAATTCCTTCAGTTGTTCTTTGTCATGAAAGTTTCTTGTTTCTCCAGTAATTTTGAAAGATAGTTTTGCAGAGTACATCAATCTGGGTTGAAAGTTGTTTTCTTTCAGGACTTGAAATGCTTCACTCCAAGCTCTTTTTGACTTGATGGTTTGTGTTGAGATATCTGTCATGATTTTGATGAGTTTTCTTTAATAGGTGATCTGTTTCTTTTCTCTAACATCTTTTAATATTCTTTTCTTTGCTGAATTTTTAGGATCTTGTTTATTACATGTCTGGGTGTAGATTTATTTTGGTTAAGGCTAGCTGGAGTTCTATATGCTTCACTTATCTGAATGTCACTGTCTTTTCCCATGCTTTAGAAGTTTTCTGATATTATTTATGTAAATAGACTTTTAATGTCATTTGTATTGACTCCTGCATTTTCACTCACACTTTTTATTCCTGTTATGTTTCTTTGGGTTGTCTTGTAGCCATTGAATTGTTACTTCCAAGTTCTTTGTTATTTTTAAGAGATCTTTCCTTTGTGATCACAAGCTGTAAACCTGTCTTCAAGGTTTGAAAGTCTATCTTCAGTTTCTTTCAAATGGTTTTGTCAGCTTTCAATGGAGTTTTTAATTTCATGGATATCTCTTTCAGTTTGTTTCATGTATTCTAAATCTTTTTTGTATTGTTTATTCAAGGTTTCCCTCATTTTCCTATGTTCCTCCATTTTTTATGTATGTCTTCTTTTGAGATGGTTAGCAATCCATTTATTATGTTTTTCATTTCTTCTTTTACCTGAATTAGTATTTCTGTTCTAATTTCTTTTATAGCCTCATGAAATTGTTTCTTTACTTCAGTTGCCATCACCTTGGAAACTTCAGGTGTGTGACTCCCAATCTCTTCCATGTTTGCCTCTCCTGGACTTGCTCTGCTTGGATTGGAGGCCAGAGACTGCCATTTGCTTCTTCATCTTGACATATTCCCAGGTTCTTCTGGACAAATAGGTACTAGGGTCCCAGGCATTTCCTGCATTGGCTACGATTTCTCTGAAGTGAGACTGTTTGGTTCTTCTAGCCAGTGCTGGCTACAGATATCTGATAGTGGTCACTGGGTGCACTGGTGTAGCGCTGTCTGCTGCTTTTCCCACCCTGCATTGGCTCCCTGATGGCTGGTGGAGTGTGCGCAGGGGCAGGGCTGGCTGCCGCCTGCAGACCTGGACTGGTCTCCAGCAGGGATCCTCCACTACCACCCCTGGAGTGTGTGCAGGCTGCTGCCTCCAGACCAAGCTGGCTACCCTCAGGGAACCTCCTCAATGGCTGCTAGAATGCACACAGGGCAGGGCTGGCTGCAGCCTGTGGATCTGGGCTGGTCACCAGTGGGGATCCTTCACTATCACCCCTGGAATGTGTGAGGGAGCGGAGCCATCCACAGCCTTCAGACTAAGCTGGCTACCCACAGGAACCTCTGAAATGACCCCTAGAATGTGCACAGAGGCAGGGCTCAGTCCAAGCAATTTCCATGGGTCTGTGGCCAGCTAAGAGCTGCTGGAGAAAGCCAGGAGCAGTTCTGGTTCTGGGCTTATCCAGCCCACCTCCAAAATGGTTCCCAGCCATTTGCTCTCTCCTGTAGGAGGACTGAGTCCTCTGCACTCACCACCAGCCAGGTCAGTCTTCCAGGTCTGCTACTTCCATCCACTACCACTCTCCTCCAATGCTACCTCTCTCTGCAGAGGCCTCCAGGGTTGCCGCCACCATGTCACCTTGATCCTGTGTCCCCAGGTTCCAGCAGCTCCTCTCGTACAGGGCGTCTGGCTCCAATCAAAGGTGCTGCCAGCTACCACCTTCTTCTTCATTTAAGTTTTTCTTTTTACTCTTTCTGTGGGTTTCAGTTCTCACTTTAGATTCTTCCTGGTCCAAGGGATTCACTTCTTTCCTTCTTGTCTTCCCCATGATGCTGTATTGCAGCATCTGGACTGTATCTCTCAGAGAGACTGTTTACTCTGCCATTTACAGTTCCACTGTCTTCCTGGAAGTCTGCATTTTCTTTTTAAATTTGTCATAAATCGATGTACCCAGGGAAAACTTTTCCAACGTGATTAACATAGGAAAAAAGGAAAGGAAAATGCTTTGTGGTATTTTGCAGCATGTGAAATGATTCTTTCTCCATTGATTTTCAAAGAGTGGATGGATATTTATCGAGATTTTAGAGGTATAAAACCTGTATGAATATTTCTAGTAGGAAGAAAGAAACACGTAGACTTTCTCCTTCAGATTTGTCTTACAGGATTTATTTATTATTTTTTTGCATTTAAATGCATACAAAATTATTTTCTAATTTTATCCAAATTGTTCAATCCCATGAGCATGGAAATTTGGTATTGGTTACATACAACTAATTACAAAAAACTGTTCCCATAGTAATTATTTGCAACCCATATTACTTCTACAGATTTCCTGTTGGAATCAAAAATCATCTATTAATTTGTTTTTAGCCTCTTTATGACTCATTGTGCACACACACAGAAATACTAGAAAATTTGATTTAACCCTCACTATTTATAATTCTTCTGTTCCTACTCTTAAGAATAAATGAGGTCTGAAGTTCACACCTACATTGTTCTACATTTCTGCTCTCAGCTGTGGTGTTTACATTTCAGTCACAACTGTTATCTATTAAAAGCTTCTTTCCATTTCTCATATTGTAAGATATGATTTTCTTTCCTATAACACAAGGAAGTTTCTAGGGCATTTTGGAAAACTGCATATCATTTATCAAATCATATTTTTTGTAACAGGACAAATGCACTAAGACAGCTGTCTCCTTTATTTCCTAACTTTTATTAATAACACTGTAACATATTTAATCTTTTTTTTTTTTTTTTCGGTAATGGGGAATCAAACTCACAACCACTGAACTAAATCCCCGGCCCTATTTTTTGAGACAGGGGACTCACGATGCAGTTCAGGCTGGCCTTCAACTCACTTTGTAGCTCAGGCTGGTATCAAACTCATAAAAATCCTCCTGCCTCAGCCTCCTGAGTGCTGGGTATTTTATCTTTTAACATAAGATATATTAACATATATTTTCTGAGCCATCTTCTTTTATCCTGTGTCAAGGGCAATCACAGATCTGTTGTACCTACATACTTAATAACATTTTTGTCACTTTCAAAACTGCATTATTTTGAAAATCAAATTATGTAACTACTTTAACAATAGTTAGTTTAACAATATTAGATATTACTTTAATAATAATTTTGTTAATGAAAAAGTTGTACAAATTCATCAAATTTCAAGCATAGTTTTCATTAGTGGAAAGCATCATCCAAAACTATGTTCAATATAAAACAAAAATCCTGAGAAGACAGAAGATTTGAAGATTGTACACAAAATAAATTTTTGTCTCAATGTAATACTAAGCTTTTGTCCTTTGGCTTGCTAATAGCAGAAGTTTTTGAAGGTGATAATGTCAACAGTAGAATTGAAAGTGACAACTAACCATACTTCTTTTCTGAAAAGCACATGGCGATTTTTACATCTGTTTACCCTCAAATTATCTATTATGGCATCATTATCACTACTTTTATTTTACAGACAAAGGAACTGTGTCTTAAAGTTGAGGAACTCTTTAAAAATTGCCTAGTCAAGACTGGGGATATCACTCATTGGCACAGTGCCTGCCTGACAAGTACAAGGTCCTGAGTTTGATTCCTGGTACTGGAAAAAATAAATAAACAAATGCCTAGTCAGGATAGAATACGGAATTAAAACAGTGATGTGTAATAAATACTTAAGCACAATGAAAGTGCTCAAAAAGCTGTGATATTCTTTGAGAATATTATGCATGTAAATAATTTCTAATTTTATTACTAAGTATTTGAGATATAAATCTTTGTTGGAATGGGCATCTTTTTTTTTTTTTTTTTTTTTTTCTTTCTACAGTGCTTTCTCTATGTAAGATTTCAGGTGTTAAAATGTCCTTACTTTTTCAGAGAAACAGTGATTTCAACTAATGTAATATTTAAATCTTCTTGTTATATTCAAATTGGTGCTCTTGGAAATGTGAACTTATTTGAGAAAAAAGTTTCACTGTTAGCCCAGAAAAAAAAAAATTATTGAAGATATTAGTAAAGGATAAAGTAATCGTAGGAGTTTTTCTGTAGTATTTGACAATCTAATAGTTTTTCTAATGAGATATTCTGAAAAAATATTTTGAATGAACTTTTAATAAAAAGATCAATTGCAACTAGTAATCCCTGGGATCAAAAGTATTTTTAAATATTCAATATAGCTAACAGTATTAAATGCAAACAAGTTTCTAGAAGTTTCAACTACAGCACAGAAACAGGAACAGGAACAAGCAGACATATAAAATTTGAAAAGAAAATAAGAAAACTAAATGAAACCCAGAACACAAGTAATAAAAGTCCTAGAAGAATAGAACAGGAAAAACCTTGAGAAAAAATGATATGGACAAATATAAGGAAGTATTCTACACTGAAGGAATAGGTATTTAAGCTCCTGGTATCCAAAAACAATAATGATAAAAGACTTACAGTGAACATGTTTTGGAGTTAGAAATTGCAGACTTATGAGACTGTATCACACTTACATGTTAAGCAGCTTGCAGTCTTCTAGATTAGATTGGACCTTATACCAATACAAAGAGCAAGAATAACATCAGAGTACTTGTTGATCACAGCTCACCTCCCCAAAGAGTAATTCTGTGACCAGGGTCAGCTCTGACTAGCATATCCAGTGGGGATTTTCTACAGGAGAAGGATCTTAAAATATTTACTGCTTGCATGTGGATAATAATTTACACTCCCCTTTGGGCAAATAGGTGAGGAAAGAGACAGAGACAGAGACCAATGGGTAGGAATGTAAGTAAACCGATTACAATGAGAAGAAAAATCTTTAGTTTTCTTTCATCTGTGAAGAAATATGAAGAAACTGTTCCAGGAGAGAGAAGCCTTTAGATGTCTGCAGATAAATACATAATCTCTAATGCCCAGGACATGTGTACAATTCAATTATTCCTTTAACTTGGGTCATCAGTAACTTTTGCCCATTAAGATCTGATTGAAAAATGAAAAAAACATTACTGGATTTTTTTCCAAAAGCATATTTTCTAAATTCTCTGAAACTGACTATAAAGTAAAGATGCTACTAAAGACAAAAAAGATTAGTACATGAAAAAACTAATTTACAGTATGGCATTGAATTTCCCAGAAGCAACATCAGAAGCACGAATTCAAGGGTATAATCCTTTTAAGATGCTGAGGGAAAAAAAATCAACTTTTATTCTTGACTAAGTTAAATCCCCAAATAAAACAAAACGGGAAAATAGCAACATTTTAAAGCTAACGATGTTTCAAAAATGTACCACCTATGCAAATCATTATTAATATTTTTCTGGAAGCTATATTCTACTGAAATGAAGGCAAAACACGATCCAAAGAAGATCAGAAAAAGAAAGAGCCAGCTGTGCTGCTGGCCTAGAGAACTGGAGTACAGATTGGGGCAAAAGGATAGAAGGTTCCAAGAGGACTGACTCCAGGAAAGAAAATTAATTGGAACTCATACATCACCTGATGTGCTTCTCCATGTGGGAAATTGCATGCTGAAGGAAAGTTTGGGTGAAATGTAAATAGCAATAGAAAATACCACAGAAATTAAAATGAAGTAAATAACTCTAGGAGAAAAAAAATACTGCAGAGAAAGAAAATGTCACAGTACACTACTTGGCACAATAGTGAAAAATATTTATACAGCCATTAGCCAGTAAAAATAGAATACTGACATAACAGTATTATCACATATCTATACTGGGAAGATAGTGTGGAAAATATTGTAAGATATTATTTATTAATAGCCAAAATAAAGAATAAATATTGCTAAAAATCTTTCCCTCCAGAGAAACAAAGTGTAAGAATGACTAAGACAGAAGAGTGCTCATGAATTACATTTGAAGGTTTAAATCATCACATATTTTTTGGTAAGTAATAAAAATGTAATCATTAAGATGTAATAATGGGAAATATTGTGTCTGAAAGCTATAAGCTATGGTTAATTTCAGGACTTGTTCTGATTTCCCTTTAACAACATTTGCTTGATTTGTACTTTCGATGGAGTATTCTGTTTTTATAAAGGGTCAGAGGTGCATCTCTGAAGGCATAGTACCATTCATTCAATTCTGATTCCACCACTGATTCACAAATTTAAGCATTTGTGTTATGTTCTCTGAGTCTAAGCTTCCTAAGTTAAAAATGAAGAGAAAAAGTATTTAAACAATATTAATATTTTGATGGTTATATCATATAATATATGACAATCGATTAGGACTTTGTATTTGATCAGTTGTAATTAGTTAACTAGTAATCATACTATAAGCTGTAGTAGTAGTACTAGTAGTAGAAGTGGCAGTAGTAGCAGTAAATTATTTTTTAGTAGTAGTAAATTTTGAACAGAACCAAAATTATTTCCCTTCTTTCAATGTAAGCATTATCACCTGAAACTCATTCTGATGATAAAGCTGATTAACTAAAGGTCCTCTGATGGAAGTATATTACCATTTTCTTATTTCTTTGGATGACTGCAGCTATGGCTTCATGGGCTTTGCTTCATGATAATAATTTTCATGTAACACAATTGTGATACTTATTGTGTCAACCTGAGTAACAAACACCCAGCTAAATTGGATCAGCATAGTTTTGGATAAACCTGTCACCTGCATGATGTAAAAGGGAAATGAAGAAAGAAGGATTGCTTCTGTTTATGAGAACCACCAGCCTTTGCCTTCACCTTGGACATTGTCTCCTGGCTTCTACCGCAGACTCTTCAGTCGCCAACGCAGACCCTTTGGCTCTCTGATACAGACTCGCAAAGGACACTATAGTGAGCTCCAGGCCTTCCACTGAATCCTTCAGACAGCCCTTTTGCACCTGCTCCTGAATCTGCAGGCAGCCATCGTAAGCCAATCTTGTAAATTCTTGTATATTTGTGTATCTTGCATTAAATCTGTTTCTTTAGTAAGCATTGACTGATACAACAGTTTTCATCATTTCCTTTAAATTTTCATGGAAAATGTACATATTGATTTTACTTTTTATGATTGTTCTCTTAGTTTTGTCAGCCATAGCATTCATTTTTGGTTATCAGTTGTTGCATAAGACAATATATGAAAAGTCAATGAAAAATCTTTTTAAAGATTCTGTATACAAAGATGTTTTCTTAAAAGTGGTGTAGAATTTAAATCAATTTTTTGGAGAATTATTTCTCTGATGCTTTTTAATTTGAGATTTTTCTTACTTGATATAATTGTACATTGTGTTTTATCATATCCAAAGTCACAGTAATATTAATTTTACTCCTTCACATTCCTCCTTAACACTACTTTCTCTAAGGAGCTTCTTCCAATTAAGCAATTTGGAAAGAACAGCTTTTTTTTTCCCCTCACTTTCCTCTAAAATATATAAGATATTTTAATTGGCTACAAAACAATGAAGCATAAATATGCATCAGGTTTATGAACAAGAGTTGTTCTTGCCTCTAGGGAAGTCATGTTGATGCATAAAGTGTAATACTAAGGCCTCATTTTTTTTTGTTTGTTTTTCAGTGGATGTAACAAAATTTGAGGGCAAAGTGTAAGGAAATGACTTGGATCATTTAAAACAAGCATAACTGTATATTACAGTGAACATGCAATTGATATATTTAAAAATTGCATGTATTTTGCATTTATTTTGAAATTAATAATATTATTCATGAATACTAAAATAAAGAATTGTATGTAGGGTAAAGTTAATATAAACTACTTAAATACTGTAGCTTTATATTTTCATTACAAAGACCAAAAGATGTAAAAAAAAATTGCAAATATATTGAGTTTTTTTCCAAATTATTTGCCAATCTCACTTTTCAGAAACCACAAAAGAGCAAAAAAAAAAAAGACTAAAAAATTATTTTTTTATTAATGTTCTGGAGTAAATGTAAGTGAAATAGATTTTTTCTCTGTCATTATATCTAACACTTACAAAGTAGTACTGTGCAGATTGGTACTCAGTTTTCAGTTTATCACACTTCTGAGATTAAGAAATACAGTCTAGTTGGGCATGGTGGTGCACACCTATAATTCCAGCACTTGGGAGGCTGAGGCAGGAAGATTATTGCAAGTTTGAGACCAGCCTGAGCTACGAAGTAAGCTCAAGTTCACCCTGAACTGCATAGCAAGATCCTGTCTCAAAAAAGACAAAAAAAAAAAAAAAAAAAAAAAAAAAAAAAAAAAAAAAAAAAAAAAAAGGGAAAAGAAAGAAAGAAAAAAAGTCAAGAAATTGTTATCATGAAAAACAAGTGATTACGTATAATAAACCTTGTTTATCTTAGATTCTTCAATTATTTGATTCACTTTCTCAATTTCTACTGCTGATTCTTCCTCTCCTTAAAGTTGAATTGTACCAGTTTTTATCATAAATATTTTGTATTTTCTTTAGCCATTGTTTTTTATTGGTATCATCCTTGTCCTTACTACAAACAGCACTTTTACTGAGAAATATCGTTCTGCCTTCTTAGATGTGAAACCTCTATTTCTAAATATAACAGATCAATTTAGGCCTAACAGAGATCCTTTGATTACCTCAGCCACCCCTGATTTTTAACATATACATTGTTCCCAGTTGTAGGAAATGTCAGTATTGTGCATTCAGCTGCTTGATTTTAAAACCTAGGAGCCATTCTTAACTTCCCTTGGTAGTTAAACTTCATAACAATTCTATTAATACGTTTTCCAGATTTTTCTGAAATGTGAATTTCATATTCATTCATGGTTCTCTGTAACTTTATTACTATACTATAATCCAAGTTCAAATTATCTCATTTAGATATGAGAAGGAGCCTTAACATGATACTTTTTGTTTTAATATTTGCTCCAACCTGCAATGTCTTTTCCATAAAGATACAGGAAGATAGTTTAAAGCATAAACAGAATTTAGCCCTCTGGTTTATAATCCATTAAGAGATTTGTGGTGTACTAAGAAGAAATCCAAAATTATACAAGGCCCTACATGATTTAGCTTTGACCTTTCTCACCAATATCATATACAACTATTACCGCAACAATAACCTAGATTGAAGCATACTGTCTTATTTTGACTTTTCAAGAACTTTTCTTGACACTTAACTTTTCCTTCATTGAAAAATTCTTTACTTGAACCTGTGCATAACTGTTTTTTTTGTTTGTTTCTTTCTTTTTTGCTTTTTTTCATTTCATTGAGATCTTAGCTCAAATGTCATCTTCCAGATAGGGTTTATAGATGCAATACAAGATATCCAGTTGGATTTAAACTTCAGATAAACAAATACTTGTGTGCCAATGCTGCAAATCTTATTTGTTTTCTTTTTTTAAACAAAATAATAAAAACAATGATACAGAATTGCAACACAAAACAATAGAAGATTAACAATGGTTAATATATTGTGCATTGTTATCGTCAAACTAGTTGCTCAGATTACAAGATATAGGCATAAAAAATGATCAAACAATGAAAACACAAACCGTTCTTTTTGATGAGCTAACAGAGATTACTAATGCCGCAAATGCTGCATAGAACACAGGCATACAAATGTGAAATGTGTTAATTTATCTGAAATTTGCTTTTAACCAGTGTCCTGTGATCCTCAGTCTTGTGGTCCTACCCCAAGAGGCCTTTCTTGGCCTCCTAAATTTCTCCTTGTATATTTCTTTTATTACTCTTAATCTTGTGATTAATTTATTTGCTTGCCTGATTATTTCATATAGTGATGAGACCCAAGAAAAATGATATTTTCTTTAGTTTTCAGTGTAATAATTTTTCTTAGCACATAGGCAATCAATATATAATTTACTAATGAGTTAATTAAATCAATATACTGCTGAAAACATATGCTATAATAGATTATAAAAGCCTGAGTTCTGACCGTGCCTCTTACACTTGACAACTAATGATAAATCTGTGCAAATTACTTAACTTTTCTGAGGGTCAGATTTTTTTCATCTCTAGATGGGAAAAATGCCAGTTCTTTCTGCCTCTCAAATGACTGAAAAAAAACATTGTTTTTTAAAAATATTTTTGGTTTTGTAAAAGTTCTGAAGATAATCATTTTATGAAAGCACAATAAATGTAATCACCAATCTAAAATGGTAGTTTACTTGCTAATATTTTAAAAAACAGATGTTAGAAGTTAGAAGTTATGCCTTAATGTAATTCAACACTGAAAGCACAGCTTTAGCAGGGAAAGGATTCAAAGAAAGTATCTTTCGCTTACTGCAACGTACT
>RJWM01011032.1:0-61246 GCA_004363535.1 Dasyprocta punctata
GGCAAACAGAAGAAAGGAAGAAGGGTGGGAAACCAAGGTATGGGAGGAGGGGAGTAGAGAGAGATAAGACACAGTGTGAGAGGAAAGTAGAAGAGGAGAACATAACAAGAGAAAAAAGCCAGGAAAAAGAGAAGAGAATGAAGGAAATAAAAAAGGAAATGGAGGAAGTTGAAAGTAATACAGAAGAAAAAGGGAGAAAGGGGGAGGAGGACAGGTAAGGAAGAGCGGGGCAGAAAACAAGAGGGGAGGGAAGAAGTGAGGAGACCCAAGCTCTCATCTCCTGGACAGTCTCTGGCTTCTTCCTACATTCTCAGAGCCAAACACCTGGAAATAGGAGGTCCCTGTTGAAGTAACTTGAGGCATCAGGATCCCCTCAAACTGACCACATGTAGTAGTATGCCACAATGAACCAAAGCCTAGGCTAAATTAAACATGGGAAGATGCAAAATTTTACACATGGTAAAATATGGATGCAGTGTGGTGTAGAATGGGAAGTGACCATGACTGTAGGTCATGGGACATGGGCACTGAGAAAGGTTCTGCTCAAGATGGCCATGGCCTGCCAGCTCCAGGAGGGAGGAAAGAGGGCCCATTCCCCTCAATTCCACTCTGTCTCACTAAGCATGCACCTGGCAGGTAGCAAGGGCTTGGCAGATGTTTGCTGAATGAACAAGTAACTGGGCTGTGATCCCAAGCTCCTGGGCTTTAGGTGCTTCTGTGCACAGAAAATTTGAGGGGAATATTAAGAAAAGTGGGAAGCCCAGCAGGAGCTTCCTGGGACAGAATCTGTGGGAAGAACACACCTTCTCTATTCTGGATGTATCCCTTTCCAGTACTGCATCAGTTGAGCAGGGTCCATCCTGAGCCATTTGTCCAGCAGGCAACACACATGAGGACAAGGAAGCAGTCTAGGCCTCACTCCTGGAGGAATGCCCACCACCTGCACGCTCAGACGAGCTGCACAGGAAAGACCATCTGTTTTTCCTCCAGCCCAAGACTTAGTTCTTAATGCAGAAGACTCCATCCACCCCAACCACCTCTATTCGCACAGCCTTGTTTCAGCCTCCAACATGTGAGGTCCTGTGCCAGGAGGTGAGGCACTATTGTTCCTGCCCTGACATCAGGCAGGTAAGAGGTCTGACAGTGCAAATGCTGGACCTTGAACTGCACACAACCCTGAGATGCAAACACTAACCTTCCCACCAGGAGGCCCGTGTGGCTGGATTATTTACTCTAGAAACTTTCAAGTGTGTATAATTCATTTGGACAGGGCTGGGAAAGAAGAAACAGCCTATCCTACCCATGTAATCACAAGGTCTCATTCAAACATATTACATGGTCCTCTGCAAAGGAAATAGGACACGAAAGTGCCAGAAGTAACCGTCTACTATGTTTTAATCACAGTTCCAGGATGGCTCTGCTGAGAAGGTGGGGAAAGCCTGCTTGCTCTCTGGTCTTCAGGACAGTATGGTGCCTGTGTGGTGCCTCTATGTGCAGAAGGGATCCCCAACCAGCACACACTGGCAGGCTTGTTGACAGCCCAGGGCTCCTGGGTGCTGCTCCCACAGCATGCAAGGCAGGCTAGAATGTCTGCCCAAGCTGGGACCCTCACATCCTTCACATCTGCTTCAGGCTTTCCAAAAACAATAGCCAGGCAGGAAAATGTTTTTGAAGGAACTTTAGGCAGGGGAGCAGAAAAGGGCCAGCCCACTATGACAGAGAAACCTGGAAAAAAAAAAAAAAACCAGTGGAAGAAAACACAAATTTGTGTAGTAGCAAGTTATTTTTCTTGGGGTTTTGCTTCTCTATTGGTGCGGGGGACTACAGGACATGGTTACCACCTTGAGAAGGCCCCATTGAAATTGTGACACACTTTGATAAAAAGAAAATGACTCCAAATATACCTCCTACTTTTTATGAAATATTGAGAACACCAGACACTGCCATTTAAGAGCAGTAAACAAACATGGGGTCTCTGAAAGCCAAGACTGAAGGAAGAATCTTGGCAGTGACGCCTGGTACCTGGCTGTCCAGCACTTGTGCTGGTCCATGTGCTGTTCACGTAGTGCACAGGAAAACAGGAGGAACAAGGCTATCCCTGTAGCACAAAGAGAAACTTTGAACACTTTCAATGCCTCCAAGGGGCCACTGTCCCTTCCTTCTCCAGTTCCTTGGCCTCCTCATGGAAGAATAGGAAGAATCAGAGCAGGGAACCCACAGTAGAGAGCTGGGAAAGCTTCTCCAGGACTGGGGGTATTGGTGTGCTCCATTCACCATGAGGCACGAGGTGATGATGCTGGTCCCTGGGGAACCCCAAAGACAGTCTCTCCCTATTGGAAGAGACTGTAGCCAGAGGGTGTGGGCTAGACAAGACATAGGGTAGGTGGCTCCAGCCAGAGTTCCAACCACTCATAAAGCACACTTCTAGGAACAACCGAAGATAGTCACCCTACAATCAGTTCTTCCTAAGGCCCTTCATTCTGCCTCCTCTCAGACGCCCACCTCTCTCCACAATGTCTCTCCTTTTCTGGTTCCTTCCCCTTGATGCCCTTCCTGCTTCCCTTCTGTCACTTTCCACTCTATCTCACATTCAGGCCTCTCAATGATCACTGCCCCTTGGTCACCAATGACTAAGTCAGGTGCCCTACTTTCCATTCCACTCTATGGTCCTCCCCATAATCCACTGTTTGCTATCTGCCCTGGCAGTGTCATTTTTGAGTGTGATAGTTATCACCACTGAGGTATTCTGCCTGCAACTAGAAGACATGACTATCATGCCAGCAAGAATGACTTGGCTACATTCTTGACTATTTTTTAATCTCTTCTGAAGACATTTCTCATGCTTGTAAATGTGATGTACAACACACTTTTTCCATTAGCATTTAGCTGCTTTATTCACAGATGTGCCTCATCCAGGCCCCACCCTTCCTTCCCAACCCAACCAAGCAGCAACTGTTCAGCAAGTGATAACTGTGGCCACAGAACAGAGAATAAACAAAATAGCAACAGCCAATCTCTATGCTGAGCCAATGTGTAAGGTTCACATCCTAACCTTCCCAGTCACCAGCTTGACGCCTGCACTGGGCAGCTCTCTGGATGACACTGGCTCATAGCTGGGCATGGGGGGAGTTAGGAAAGGGACAAAGATTAGGCAGCTCTGAGATGCCACAGAAAGACAAATGAAGCAAGTCCGTATTCAGTTCTATGGGCCACTATTGGTGTAGTCTTGTGTAAGTTACTGCTTTGGGTTTCCGCACGTAAAAATAACATAAAAAGGGAGTTAAACCTGGATATCCCAATCACCACTTCTACCTGTAGACTGTCTATAAAGTCCAAGCCCTTCTGATTTTCCGCTTTCCAAATATAAAATTACAGCACAGAATAAGTCTTTCAAAACACAGGCACACACCCATGCACACACCCACATGTATGCACAAAGGCAAGCTCTAAATTTTCCTCAAATTCTACACCCCGTGACTATACCTTTAAGGCTGAAAAAGCCTCCACACTTAAATGAATTTCTCATATTCCTGGGGACCCATCAATTACAAACTCTGGACTTGCAGCTCTCTCTACTGTGAGGATATTACTTTGTCCCCAGTACCAGCTGCCCATTGCAGCTTTGACAATGATTGATGGATCAATAAAACAGTGGGCAGAATCCCATAGCAATTATGGAAACAGGCTCATTTTGGTGAAACAAATACTCATGACACAGCCTGTAGGGGGTGAGCTCCATGGAAGGGGTGAGGAGTACAGCAAAGCAGGCTCCAGACAGTGACCCAAAGAAGTCACTCAACCCATGGAGTCACGCTGCTTTGCCTGTAACATGGAGACAAGGACTAGCTCCTCACTCAGGAGTCACAGAAAGAAGGAAAGGACAATGGAAATCAAGATGCCTATAGCAGAGGCTGCTGGATACCCCCAAGTGCCAGGGCCACCCTTGCAAGGCCTCCTTGGCACCCCTCACAGATGCCACCCTTGCCTTCCAGATGCCTGAATGAGGGGCGCATCTCCTCATCAGAGCTCAGACCTCTTGAGAATAATGGCACCTTATTCTCTGATGCCCTGTCACAGCCGATGTGGGATCCTTCATAAAGCAGATGCTAAATCAAAGTTCTGAACACACAAGCATCCAAAGACATTCAAGGAAATGGAGAAATTCTTTTTACAATTGCTTACAGGATTTGTTTGCTTATCACAAAACAAGTACTTAGCAGCTCCCTAAAG
The DNA here is from genome assembly GCA_004363535.1 of Dasyprocta punctata. NCBI lineage: Eukaryota > Metazoa > Chordata > Mammalia > Rodentia > Dasyproctidae > Dasyprocta > Dasyprocta punctata. The sequence continues at coordinate 4,231 of RJWM01011032.1, forward strand.
GTAATATTCACAAGAAGCCAAGTGCCACACACAGTGCTCAGCACTTTACACCTCAGCACATACCATACCCATGCTGCAGGGTGGGCAGTGTTCTGCTCCTCCACTGTCTCCCTCTCTGCAGAGCAATGCTCCTTCCTTGACGAGAGTCAAGGCCGGCTCACCACTGGCTTTGCAGTTTAGCACAGGTCTGGCATACAGCAGGCCCTTACTTATCAGTTTACAGATGAGAAAAGGAAGCACGAGTACATTGCGAAGGAATATAAAAGATTCTTCCTGTTAAGAAAGACAAAAGCTATAAAAAAAGAAAACCATCAAATGTTACACACCAAAAAAAGTCAATACACCAGAGACTTTGGCATCTTCACTTTTTGTTTTCAACCCATCAGGCTCTTCAAAGAAGCTTTGGATTTGTGGGATGAAAATTCTCAAGGAGGAGAGAGTGAGAATAAAGGGAAATGCTCCCATGGTTTCACCTAGAATGCAGCATGGGAGCCAGTACTGGCTGGAAAGACCCAGAGAGCAAATGGCTGCCTCAGCCCACATTTGTGACAGGAACGATCTGGTATGACTAAAGACTTGCATCTAACTTAGAGCTTGCTTATCCCTTTGCCCAAATCTGGAATTACTTGCTGAGGTAGAGGCTTCCTACAGCACCCAGAACTGCAGCCGCAGCTCCCATTTCTGCACCATTTCATCTTTCTCTACTTAAGGAACTCCTGTCTCTCTGCATAGCTACACACCAGGCAAAGCACAAAGACAAGCTGTGGTAGGAGAAAGCTTGGGGCTCAAGGGTGAGCTATCTTAGGAAAGAGGATGAAAGGAAGAGACAGGAAACCCAAAGCCTGAAGTCCAAAAACATAACCATCCTCCAAACCACCTGAAGCTCCATGCAGCCTACTGAGCCGCTGTGATTCATTATTAATAGGAAAAAAATCATGGATTTTTCCTGCATTGCTCAGCTAGACTAACCCTTTAAAGCAACTGCTCAGGCTACATGATTTTGTGTGGCGGGTGCAATAAGGAACTTATTCTAGAGAAAAAAGCTTTGTAGAAACAAAGAAACCTTCTTTATAAAGGAGATCTAACTCTATGCAAATGGAATACTGTCCAGAGCCAGTTATCTGGTAGTTAAATTTAAAGGTAGAAATTAATCCCACTGTACTTAACTAGAGGTTTTTTTTTTTAAGGGAAAGACCTAAGGGCTTAGAAAATAAGTGTGCTAATGTATTATTCCATACCAATTTAGTGGATGTAACATTTGCTAAAGAAAAAGTATGTGGGATATTTTTAAAGTCTAAAGATATCTTTATAAAATTTCAGTTGGATATTAATACAGAGCTCAAATTTGTTTAGAAGTCAGGTATCTGGAGAATAACATCAAATATTTTCAGAGCTGTAAGCTAGAAATTTATTGATAAACAGAAATTTTAATTATGTTTGTCTGAAAGTGATAGAAAATCTTTCTCTCTGTTTTACAAGAAAAAGAACAAGAAAACGTGAGCAATACAAAGTAAAGGACTGGGTTTTGTTTTGTTTTCCATCACATTTGCTGCTGCTTCTTGGTTTTATCTCTGGCCAGTGCATGGTGGAAACCAACCATTAGCGGCCCAAAAGCCTAGGAAATACTTTCAAACTTACATTGGAAAGACTTATGATATCAGTGCTACCTTTGTACTGAAAACTGCTCAAATGCTGCCACTTCTTTATTTTAGCATGAGTGGAACACACCTTGCCCCCTTGAAGGACACAGGAGTACAAGCATTTCTAAATAGCATTTATTCAATCTGGTCAATAAACAGCACTTCTTGCTGAAGTCCTTTTTGCTGAATGCAATTCCAGACCTTTCCTACAATCCCAGCAGTTACTGATGCTATGGGCAAATTATCTCAGTCTTCCGAGTATAAAGGAGTATAACCTTCTCACCATCCCTGCAGGCAAGCTTTCAGGACCATAGCACCACTGCAACAAGGTGCGCTGAAGGAGCACCTGAAAGCCTTCCTATAGCCAGCCAGTCACTGTGGGGCCACACCCACTTCGACAACTTTCCAAGGCAAAACTATTTCAGATTGGTCCTCAGAGCTGGACAGCTTGATGAATAACATGTTTGTGTATGGCAGAGGCCTCAGAGATGTCCCACAGAAAGTTCCAGGCATGGCTTTGGTTCAGTCTCTGACCACCATCTCAGTGATGCAGGTGGCCATCCACGTGGGTAAGACCTCGATCAGGCTGGATCTATCCCTTCACAGTGAGGGGAACCATCCCAGCTGATTCGAGGATTGTCAAAGAGCTTGACTCCACCCTTACTAGGAAACCCGGAATTTCTGCAAATTGGTCAGAAATCACTAAGAACAGATGTTACCAAATGAGATGCTTCTCTGTGACTTTGTATCCTCATCCATAAAACGGGAATGAGTTGCTCACCTCACAGAGTTGCTTCCAGAGATGAATGAGCTATTTTACGTAACACATAGAAATCAGTAAGAGGCAGTTGTACCTTATAGTCACAGTATATTCATTCCTCTGTATCAGTGTTCCTCACAGCTCAACATCCTCAACTTTTTGCAGTTTTCATTATTTAGTATTTTTCTTTAGGCTGATTCATTTCCTTTTTGCTTCAAGTTTATTTTAAAAGGGGTAAGTGAGAACACAGAATTGTGTCATAACTAGAAGGCAAATGTAAAAATAAATATAATGAACACAAAACAATGTAAACTGAACCCTGTTGCTGGTCAAGGGTGATGATTCTCAGCCTGCCTGAGTTTCTTTCCTAAAAGGAAAGATCAGAGGGTATGAGGTTGAGTCCTCACCTCCAGGTAACTAGAGACAAGGAAAGTGTTCTCCCTGCAGGTCTGTCCAACACTGGAGACCACCTTGCTGATCCCACACCCACTGATGTGGTTCAAAGCAGCGCTGCCTCACAGAACCTTCTGCGCTGGTGGAGGTGGTGCAGTTCTTACCATCCAACAAGGCCACCACCAGCCCGTGCAGCTGTTAAGCACCTCAAATGTGGCTAGTGTGACCAAGGAAGTGACTCTTCACCTTATTTAATTTTCATTAATTAAAATTTAAATATCTGCATATGGCTAGTGACTGTAGTGCTGGACAGCAGAGCTGTCCTGAGAAAGCTCTAAGTCTGGGCTCTTCAAACAAACTTCTGTTCCTTTTGGAGTTAAGCCTTTGGCTTCTCTCTAAGGAGGTTTTTTGAAATTGGACAAAGATTTGAGAGGGAGATGTAAATAAAAGCTATACTACAGACATCCTTTATTATTTCTGAAGCTAAAATTCTACATGGAGATTTCTTTTAGAGGTCCTTTTGAGGAATTAACATTTTTTCTTGTCATTGACAATGGAATTATCCAAAAATAATCACATTTCTATTTTCATATCAGCTGTAAGGAAGTCCTAAAGAAGTTCACAAGTCATTGAAAACCAACACATTTTACTGCATGACAAATATGATTTCCAAGTTGACTAGTTTTTTTAATCACTCTTTGCCATACATTTCTCTAGAAACTATCTCAAATCTTGTGGAATTGGATAGTATGGATTTTTTTAAAAATTCTTTAAAAAATATCCAATGGTACCAATATTTAAATGAGTCACCTTCTACTCAATATCAGTTATATAACAAAATATTGCAATAAAGCCTTCCTAAAATGCTTCTAAACACAAGATTTAGATTTTGGTCTTGAGGAACCAAGAAGAAACACTGTTAGTTAGACATGATGGCACACACTTGTAATCCCAGCACAAGCTGAGGCAGGAGGATCACTGCAAATTCAAGGCCAGCCTGAGCTACTAAATGAGTACAAGGCCAGCCTGAACTGCATAGCAAAACCCTGTCTCAAAAAGACAAAAAATGAAACACAGTTAGCTAAAAAGAGAAGAACAATGCATGCAAGCGATTGTGACACTGCACACGCCAGCATGTGGAAAGACTCAGAAGGCCTGTGGTGAGAGTAGAAGTTGCCGCAGGTTGTGTGGCTGCTGACATCTAGACCACATCCTGGGGTGCACTGGCAGGGGAGAGCCTGGGAAAGCTCTGAAATCTGTGAAGGGTAAGGAGACAGTGGCTTTAATGCCACTATGACCACCATGGAAACTGTCTCTCAGGCAACAGCATATTTGCTGTGTCCATCTCACTTCAGAGGTGACTTTCAGAAACTAAAAATTGCCAAATTGCTTCATGAGGTGAAGGAGGAGGTCAATACTGAAAAGTCAAGGAAATCTCTCCAGGGTTACCACATTTTAATTTTTCTCTAAAGTAAAGTTGCCTGCTTCCTTTTTTTTTTTCACCTTCCAGGCAGCTTCCCTGCTTTCTGAAGACCACAAAGCAGAATTTGAAGGGCACTCAATGAGAGGTTTTTGTTTTTATTGTTTTGTTTGTTTGTTTGGTTTGAACTGCTTAGCAAAACTCTGTCTCAAAAAGACAAAGAAAGAAACACTGTAAAAAGAACAGTGCATGCAAGCAGTTATATCTAGGGATCTGGTATATCTAATTCTCTTTTAAAACCACAGTTGAAAGTATCATAAACACTCAAGTTCTGCTAACACTTACTAAAGAGCTATTATTACCCATCTGACTATGTCAAGTAAAATGACTTTCTTACATCAGACTCTAACTCATCTGTCCATAAGATCTTAAGTAAGATAGAGACATCATGCTTATAATTAATACCAAATAGAGTGATCATCTGCAAAGGCTAGAAAGAATGCATGCCTACCATGTGCTACACATTTCTAATTTCACTGCTGTTATGTAAGATATATATTACAGGATTTTTTTGTTTGTTTATTTCTTTGTTTGTTGTTTTCGTCTTTTTGAGACAGGGTTTCACTACGCAGTTCAGGCTGGCCTGGAACTTGCAGTGACCTTCCTGCCTCAGCCTCCCTAGTGCTACTAGATATATATTACAGTTTTATAAGGTATGTACTATTCCATTTTACAGATGAAGAAACTAGATTTACCTAAGGTCACAAAATTGAAATCAAGGCTCCTATTTTCAGTGTCAGTGTCTTTTTTGCACCACTCCATTCTCCAGGAAGAATGTCTTTAAGCTGAGAAGACTCCTACAGTGGGTCACCCCCCTCTAAGAAAAATAGCAAGAAAACCTAGCCTTGTCACAGAGTTCATGTAGGTCACAACTAAGCTTAATGAAAACTATTACATTTCAAAGGACAGTGGAAGCAGGAAGCAGCTCAGAGTTCATGCTGAAATGAGCAATTCCAGAACAAAAAGAAACGTGAGGTTGGCAATCAGAACGCATGGTAAAAAACAGAAAGATCAGCAAAGAAGTAGGCAGGGCTGAAAGAAGAATCAGAAAATGAGAGAAGAAAAACTGGGGTCCTTGTTGCAAAATCACCTCCAAAGAAGCCAAAGGATACATTGACCTAGACACTCAAGTCCTAACTGGGGATGTCCACCTCTACCACAAGGAAGCAGAGGAAATACCTGTAGTCTTAAATTGTCAAGTATATCTTCTATCCCTTCTTTTGAAAGAGTGTCCTGACTGTCATCTGGGACATTCCCTCCTATAACGCAGACATATGATCAGGTGAAGTCAGCACCAATCCCAGTACCAATGATGGTCAAGTAGGTCAGTCACAGAAGTCTATCACTCAACCTCAATGTTCAAGAATGTGCTTGTAATCCAAGACAGACTCGTGAGGCATGGTCCAAGATGTCACTGAAACCATCTAGCTAGGCTGAGAGGCTAACACTGATGGGAACCATCTGTCAACCTCCAAACAGTCCACCAAGGACGCTGAGAAGCAGAAAGAAGAGATAGCAGCAGGTTCCTGACCACAGGGTAGGCAGCCTTGAGGTCTCCTAGACGCTGAGTTTTAACACAAGCCAACAAATCTCCATTTCTGCTCAAGAAGTCTGTGCTGTGGCTACACCAAGAGCGTCAGCTGGCACAAGGCAATTCCAGCCATTTCCCTGTTCCTCCTGTCAAGGTGGCAGGTAAAATGCTAGTGTTTGGAAGGCTACAGTCTCCCACAGAGGCACAGTGCCCCACCAAAAAGGGTAGAGCACCACGACTTAACAAATATCTTCTATCCCTTCTTTTGAAAGAGTGTCCTGACTGTCATCTGGGACATTCCCTCCTATAATGCAGACAAAATCGATCACTTTCACTTACAAATAAAGCAAAACCAAAGTGAAGTCAGCACCAATCCCAGTATCAATGACGGTCAAGTAGGTCAGTCACAGAAGTCTATCACTCAGCCTCAAGGTTCAACCTCAAGGTAGACATTGCACTCAGCTGCAATGTCTACCTGAAAACCAGGTGCTTACCTGATAAACGTGGAATGCATTTGCTGCTTTGCCACGGAGAAACACTGACGGGATCCAGACGTTGATCAGTGCCCGGTTTGATCTGACCAAAAGAAAACAATCAAAATCGGTCATTTTCACTTACAAATAAAGCAAAACCATACAAAATACAGGGCAGAAAGAATTTTCTCTTCTAAGAAGCATTCTGCATGAGCCATTTATACAACCTACATCACACTTACTAGTAAGCTAAAAGGCAAATTTAAGTCTTAGCATTCAGTCCCCAGAAATTTTTTAAGGGATTCAGTTTAATACATGTATTATTTAAACATGCAGTATATACTCTGAAATGAGAAAGAACTGCCTTTCAGTTTTTACACACAGAGCAACCTTGGCCTGTAATGTATGTGAAGCTTAGTTTCCACTTTTGATGAAAGAATAATAATGGGAGCTATGGGAGGCCATGCACATAATGCCCACAGTTTCTGGAGCACCCCAGGAAGCCACTCTACCTCTTCATTGCACTATCTTAAGACTAGACCCCACTTTCAAGGCAACTCCACAACAGAGCTCAGGAGACCAATGCCCAGGACTCTGAGAGTGACAGCTCTTTGGAGTTCAGGAAGGGAAGAACAATGGGAAATAAGAAGTTGGAAAACCAGGACAACGGCTACAAATACCTTTGGATTTTTCCAAAAACAGTATGTAGGTGGGTCTAGTAAAGTAAGATTTAAATTAAAATACAAGGACTGGAAATGTAGCTCCATGATAGATCACTTATGTAGCATATATGAGTTCCTAGCACTAAAAAAATTTACAAACAAAATGTAAAATCATTTGCTGAATACTTACAATGCATGACTCAATGTTTCCACTGTATCAACTAATTTAATTCCTCATATGAGCTATTTAACGCATTTAAAATGGTTACTTGGGTTATATGACAGTTTTGCCTTATGGGATGATTCAAAATTTAACTTGTAACTCATCAACTATACATACACACTGCACCCCACAAACAACACTACTACCATTACCACTATCACTATCACTGCTACCAACAACCACATTTACATCTCCTAGATCTCAGTCATGCAGACCTAGAACTGTGATCACTGATGAACCTTTGAGGAGTGTCATAACAGATATTTAAGCATGTTGCACACATCCTAGGAAACCTGGGCCTCTGTCTGGAGCTGTCCTGGGTTTGGAACATCACTGGTGATGTCAACAATGGAAGATTCCATGAATTACTCTTCTCATAACTTATAAAGTAAAAAGCATTTTATTTTCATAAGGAAAATAACTTTTCAGGTAAAGGTTCCTCCTGAAACTGTTTCTCCTAAGTGCTAGGCTGAGGTGGCAACTTCCTTTGAGGGGCAAAATAAGCCCCACTGATCATGTGTCCAGGCCTCAAAGCACATGCTGCAGTTCTGAGCCACCAAACTCATTTCTATCTCTTGGTAATGACAGTTCACTATAAAGGTCCCCAAAATGGTACTAGTATCTACAGTAGCGTAGGTGAACCCTTTAGAACTTCCAGTGATAAAAAGCAGCCCACTGTGGCACATGTGCCACAGGTTTGCCACCACTGGTCCACAGCATTCCCTTTTTGCTTCTCTGTTGCTGGGAGTAATGGATACAGGAAAGTAACACTCTGGTTTTCAGTTCTTTCTTAGATTGGTGAGATTCAGATGAGCACCCAGAGATACAGTGAGTTGATATCAGGACACTGACTACACACTGTATCAGAAGTGACTGCTTCCAAGACCATTTGCCTCTTCCATGCTCATGTTTTTGTTCATTCTTTTGTTTGTTCACTCATTCATTCAACAGGAATCTATGCAGAGTCTACTATGAGCCACCCATAGTTTTAGGAACAAGAGACAGAGAAGTAAGAAAAGGCAGACACAGCCCCTTCCTTCAGGAGAGTACAGTAAAACACGGGAGAGACAAATCTCTATATGAGCCACTTCACTATGGTCAAAAAAGATGCTTAGTATGATTTCAGATTTTAAAAATACACTGAGACATGTTTTGTGGTCTGACATACAGTCTATCCTGGAGAATGATGTGGGCACTTGGGAGGAGTGTTGCTGTAATCTGGGTCTAGAATTTTCTGCCAAAGACCATGTATTAAAGGCTCATTCCCCAGCATGGCACTATTGGGATGCGGTGAGAACTTTAAACAGGTGGGGTCCAGTGGGAAGTTTGAGGTCATGGGGGCATATGCTCAAAGGGGAGTGTGAGACCATGGTCTCTTCCAAGCTGTCTCTGCTTCCCAGATGCCATGAGGTGGGCTGCTTGCTCTGCTACCACAGGCTCCTCATCATGATTGCTGCCTCACCACAGACCTAAAAGCAATGAGTCCATCCAGCCATGGACTAAAACCCCAAGACTATGAGCCAAAATAAACATTTTCTTCCTCTCTCAACTCTACTATGTACTCTAGGCTGGTCTCAAACTTGTGATCCTCCTGCCTCAGTCTCGCAAGTGTTGGGATTACAGATATGTACCACCAACTCTGACTTTTTATTTTCATAAGCAGCCTGTTATTTTGTTATAGTCACAGAAAGTTGACTAATACAAGTATGTTTTTTGCAGTAATGTGTGGAATGCTCTACAGACATCTAATATGTCTAACTGGTTCAAACTGTTGTTCAAATCTTATTCCTTACTAATTTTCTGTCTAGTTCTATTATTAAAAGTTAAGGATTAAAGTCTATAGCTATTATTTAACTATTTCCACCTTCATTTCTGTCAATTATTCCATCATGTGTTTTGAGGCTCTGATAAGCGCATATATACTTAAAAAGCTGTTACACAGAAATTATTTAATTACCATTGCTTTAAGTGTCACCTAGGGATACCAAATCTAAGGAAAGTGAATGCCAAACAGTCATGCTATCAGACCAGGTTTCCCTGGGAAGCAATGCTTGTGCCAGGCTCTGAGGAGAGCAAGCCAAACTGAGAGGCATCTGAGGCTGGGAAGAGAACTGTGACTAAGGAAATGAACATCTGGGAAGAGTACAGCATCTAGTACAGGATGACCTGAGTGCAAATCCCAGCAGAAATCTATCATCTGAGAGACAAGATCTACCTTGAAGGCTGTGATGGAGACTGAGAAAGTTAGAATAGAACCTGATATGGAAGAAACGCTGGGTGTGTGGGTTAGACGAGCAAGAACAATGTGGGGTAGCTGGTGTGCAGGAAGGCATGAGGGAAGGGCTGGAGATGGAGTCCAAGATCTATGAGGGCCTTCATTATGAGATTCACGATGAACTCTGGTCTCTGTCTTGAGAGAGGGCAATGGTGCCTCTGGCTCTAGCATATATGAGCAAACCAGGTAGAAGTTCCAGACCTCTGGAGAGAAAAGAGATGGGCTAGGCCAGGCAAAGGCTGCTACAGGACAGGAACTGTACCAGGGCAGTGTCTAGCCTTCTCTTCCATTGAGGACCTAGCAGGACACTTGTCTGTACCAAGTACCTGAGAAATTTAGGTTAATAATGAGTCTCTCCTGCTTCACAAGTGACTTGTCTGGGATTACCCTCCACGGCTCCCACCTCACTTCCCAACTTCCCCCACCAGTGTTCTCCATAGATCGCCATCTTAACACCCTCTAGATGCTGAAAGTCCTCATGTCCACAGGCTTCTTGGAGGCAAATGTACCTGTGATTTGTATCCTTCGCCTCTTAACCACCTCCTCACCCTCCCACCTAAAAGTCATTCCAACTCCAGGGCATCACCCCAACATGGACAGGCCTCTTGATGCCTTTGTATTTTTCATAATTTCACTCACACTGGTACCACAGCCCTACAAGGTTGGTATCAGGATCTTACCCTTAAAAATGAGGAAACTAGGTTCCGGAGAAACTAAGTGATGTGTCCAACGTCATACTGGTATGAGTCCAGTGACTGAGATTTCAAAGCAGGTCAATTTGGATGTGAGAAAACTTCTTTCTAATGTCGTGTCCTGTTTTCCCTCTCCAGAAGCAACTGTTCTTGGATGATTCCTTTTCATAAAGAAGCTGGACTTTGTGCGTGTGTGTGTGTGTGTGTGTGTGTGTGTGTGTTCTGCTCTGTTTTTAGAGGCAAGGTCACATTAGATTGCCCAGGCTGACCTCAAAGTCCTGTGTTTAAGGGATGGGAGACTGACCCTTCTTTTACTCACCACAAATGAATGAGTGAGGAAGGAGGTTTTCTTCCTGGCCCTTCATCCATGTCTCACCCCACATTAGCAGCCTAGGAGGACTACTCCAAAAGTAAAGGCAACCTAAACAGAAATTGTCTGAAGACCAACAGCCTCCTCAGGGGTCATCATCAGAGACACTGAGAATAGTCAAAACCAATCAAACTCAGAGCGATGCACTGACTACTGGTGTTTCCACTAGCCCTAAGGTTGTGACTTCGAATACCTATACAAGCTAAATAGACAGTAGACTGGGTAAAGTGGGCCACAGTGAGGTTACAGGGGACAGCAAAGACTGTGGCAAACTGTAGAGCACAGGTCCTGTGTGAAGGGCAGCTGCCCCTCAACTGACCATGGCCTTACAGGAAAAATTTTAGAATTTAAAATTTTATGCAATACCTTCCAAATTTTAAATGCTAGTCAAAGCCAAAAGGCTTTTACATATCCAAGGGGAATATAAAACAGGTCAGTAGACTCAGGACCTAGGAGAATAACTCCCCACTTCTATAGTAACAAAATCAACCTTGTGCAGACTTCATGGTAATTTCTGTTTTCTCATGAGGACGTCTGGGAGGCCAACAGCAGAATTCTACTTCCAAAAGACCCCTCAAACCATATGCCATAGACTTACATTTCAAAATCCGACAAACTCTGGTCTTCAGATGTTTGGCTCAAATCTCCAGGTACCTACCATCAGGAGAAGGGAAGGAAGAGAGAAAGTGCATAATGGTTACCATGGTTTGCATAATCATGGAAGACTGCTACCTCTCAATGATCCCTGAATATTTCCATTCAGAATGAGGTGAAAAAACAGTTACTGGAAAACAATAAGAGATTTCATGGAGGGATGGTTAGCGACAATGCTGCAGAAATAAAAATATGCCACCATGAGTGAACTCAATTATCTTCATAAAAAAGGACTGCTAATCCTATTGAGATAATCACAGGCATGTAAAAGCGTGTAATTTTGAATCTGTGAAGGACTAATTAGAATCTGAGATGCAAGATATCAGATGTACAATGAAAAAATATCCATTTTCACCAGGAAGAGCATCACACACAGACAGGCACATTACACAAACACCAAGGCCACTGTCTACCCCCAAAGGGCTCACTTGCCCCCATAACATATGAGCAACTTAAACCAAATATGGCTTCTCCTGACTCGGAAGGGACACACAAGAACATGACTGGTTGACAGAAACTATACTGCACAGTATGATGGTTGTCCACAAGTGCTACTTGGGGGTCCTGAACCATTGTGTGGAAGTGAGTGCGAGGGCCAGCAGGCAGTCAATGGGATGCATGACCTCAAGTAAACAGCTACCTTCCCAGCCCTGGCTCCTCCCCATCCCCAAAGGGCAATTAATTCTCAGGGCAGACTCAAGGATTTGCATTATGTAAAGAAGATTACTAAATGTTCAGTTCTGGTAGATGCTCAATAATCGATATTATTCTAATATTCTGGGAATAAGCACCCTTATCTGATGTGACTGAAACTAAATTGGTTAGCATTTTAAGAATGTGTATCAAAACTAAGAACCAAGTGAAACAAAGAAGGGTGTTGGGTAGTAAGGGAAAAAGAGAGAATATTAATTTCACATCTTGTAACTATCAGGACTTTGAGATTATTTACAATCTTTGTCAGTGTTATGCCTCCCAGTTTAAAGGTGGGGAAACTAGCATTCAGGAAGGTAACACATAACTTGCCCAAGACTACACATACAGAAAGTGAACATAAATGTAGGTTCATCCAACTTCAAATTCTTCTCCGTTATAAACTTCTCAATAAAAACAGAAAAATCCAGCAAAAAGATGAAACAGGTAGCAAATTTTGAAGACAATCTGTCTGTAGACACTCAAAGAAATAGGGTTCTGGCTTTGGGAACAGAAAAACACAGCGGTAATGGAACCCGCCTGTGAGTCTATGCAGCTCAGTCCCACCTCTGCCTGACTCTGTGGCATTGAGTAAATGTCTCTCTAAACTTTGTATACTAGTATCCTCAACTATAAAATGAGTGTAGCAGTGACATAGGATTTTCATAAAGATAAAATGAATTACTGTCTGTAGAGGACCCAGAGCAATGCCTGGCAATATGAAAAAACCTCAGTAACTGTGTACTCTGATAATAACTTGACAACTACTAAGAAGTGAAAGCAATGTATTCTAATATCCCTAACACCAGGCAAAGGACCTGCTTGGCCAGACTGTGGGGTGTCTTTCACGCTGTGTACAGCAGCCAGAGGAAGAGTAACCCAGGCTGAGAGCTTTACAGATGTTTTCAGTCAAGTAATTCAACTGGGCTCTGGGAAGCAGACTTTTCCTGTGAAGATGCTACTGAGAGATTCTTTCAAACCCAAGGAGGAGAAGCCCACCTCCCTGCTAGATAGAACTCCAGTTTCCTGGGACCTCACACATCACTGGTCCAAGGACTTGCTATACTGGATGTCATCCAGCTGCAACTGACCATCGCTTTCCTATGAGTAGCTGGAAAGAGATGGTATATTAGAAAGCCATGAGAATGCATGTACCAACATCCCTAAAAACATTCATATCCTTTGATCTAAGAACCTGCTATCAACACTGATCTATAAGAAACAATCGAAAGCGCCAACCAAAATTTATGTCAAAGATTCTCTCTAGTTCTACTGCTTAGAGAACTAAAAAAGACTACACTCTAAGCTCTATCTACAGAAGAATGTGTAAAAAAAATTACAACTTGTCCATGAGAGGGTGAGGTAACAAAGTTTTTAATGCATTTTATGTATGTGTGTGGGTATGCACACATTCCTGAGACTTGAGGACTAGAAGTTAAATTCTAAAAAAATTAGTAATAAATAGTAACAGTGACTATCACTGATAAAAGATTAGGAGTGAGATTAGAGGAAAAGAGATTCATTTTTCACTTGTTATCTCTTTGTAAGATATGAAAGAGATATCTTCTGCATTTCTTTTAAAAATTGTAAACATGCTCTTGAAGAACAATGTAACTTTCTCTGTGCTTTTATGAAAAGATCACCAAGATAGATCATAAGTGAAGCAAAAGCAGGATGCACACACAGATCTAATACACTAGCTAGAACCCAGACACATAGAAGCAAGAATATCCCAATGTATTTGTTAGTTTTTACATCAAAAAGCTGTAGAAGTGAAGTTCAAGACACTGATAAAAAGTGTGGCCAGTATGTGCTGGGCAAGGGTGGGCCTGGGCCACTCGTACAGTGCTGGAAATGAGGCTATCTGTGTGCACTTTTTTTTTATGACACTTGAGTCTTGAAATAATATACTACTAATTAAAAATTTAAATAAATATGTAATGGGTCCCCCAAAATAGTGTTTTTGATAAATGTTTAATGGTATAGATAAAAGCCTTGCTCTCTGTTTAATAAAAAGCAGCAAGAGACAGCAAATGCCCAATGTGAGCCTTAATTGTAATTTACAATGTTTGCATGTGAATATCATTAGAATGAATGAAATACAACAAAATATGATGGTAAGCTGCTTTTAGAACAAAAGTCACATGAGTCTACATTAAGTATTTAGAACTTTTTGGTACTTTCTTCAACAAAGACATAAGACAGATACATAATCTGTATCAATACAAGTATGTAGCATCATATTATTAGGTAAAGTAAAATTTTTTTCTACATCTCCTTCCCAACTCATGATGCACAAAGCCAGATGGGAGACTCTGCCTTCAAACTCACTTATACATCAGGGGTAGAAGACAAAGAAGTTAGGGCTCTGACACCACATGAACTTCCACACAACCCCCACTCTCCTCTGGTTGGGACTCCAACTCCTCAGCAGGATCCAGAGTAGCTCTCAGCTAACCCTATCCTCTGAGTCTCCTCTCAGCACCTGAGGCTAGGAAATGTTCTTCTAATGTGAAGCCCAGGTATCAGGCTGAGGGACTCACAGGCTGTCACAATGCAGAGTTGCCACCTCCTTTAAATGCAGTCTTATTTCCTACAGGAAGTGAACAGAGCTTGTCCTTAGGAAGCCTCATCCAAAGGCACCTCTGAGCATATGTATCCCACAGGAAGCAGCAAAGGCAGCCAAAAGGAGGGGAGCAAAATACAAGGTGTTTTTTGAAGGACAGACATTACTTCACAATCGTAAGGAACAAAGAGCTTCATCAAAATGAATCAAATCATGCTACCAGATGTTTTCCTGACAGGTAAGTTTCCCCTCAGGGATGCTGGTTTTCCAGAAGGTTTTGGACAGTGAACGAAAGTCCCTGGAAGTTGTTAAGTCCTGCTGGCTTAGAGAGTTTTCTTTAAGTTCTGTCTTAGTTACTTTTCATTCGTTGCTGAGACAAAATACCTGACGCCTAAAATTTGGGAAGGAAAGGTTTATTTCTTACAGTTCTTGGGAGTTTCAATCTATACTTAGTTGGCTCCAAGGCAGCATGGCGTGGTGGGACAGCCATTCATGGCGGCCGCCAAACAGCAAGAGGTGTGAACCCGGCAAGAGATAGAACAGAAGGCAGGCCTTTTTCTTGCCCTTACACTGCATGTTGACTACACCTCTGGGCGTGTGTAGCACTTACATCACCAATCCCAGTGTTAGACAACAAACCAATCAGGAATGCCACACTTAGCCCAGTCCATATTACATGAGGCCTTAGGGGAACACAGGATCAAACCAATACAAGTTCTGTGGCGTTTTTTAGATCAGCAAACCAGGAAATATTTATCTGGGTGCTGGGAGGCCGCTTGGAAGAAGAGTAGATGAACTTCTAAAGGCTGTGAGAGCATGTCTGGTAACCAGACCAGGCTATACAGCAAATACAAGATGACAACAGAAGGCTGAGTTTACTAAATATCTTAGAACTTGGTCTTTTCCTGCTGTCTGCCCAGAGTGCTACTGGATATTCTTGGAATTCATAGCAAATATCCAAAAAGCTGACTACTTCACATGCTGACAATAAAGAAGTATGGACAGAGATTATTTTGAAAGAAAAATCAACTTCCTATTGATACTAACTACAAATATCCCCTGCAACATTCTGAAGCCTGGGGAATCTTGAAGAACTCAGTTCTGGGATGACCTCCTTGTTCACCAGCACCATACCACTCTGCCATGGGAAACATAATAAAATGACTAGCTGCATATTATCTCCATTCACTTTTCAAAAAGAAAGCAGCTCCCCAGCTGCCTGTGATCTGGGCAGCCACAGGGAAACATCAAGGTAGCAAGGAAAGCAGAAGCCATTACTGGAGAAACAGGGCAGCCAAAATTCCTGGGTCCTTCTGGAGCAAGCACCCACCGTGCTGTGCGCACAGGTGTGGAGTGATAGATGAGACCCGACACCTGACCAACTACATCAGCAGTGAAATTTCTACAATCTCTGCAGACTCAGGACTCTCTGGAGGCTTGGAGTACAGACAGCCTCTCTCTCAGGTTAATCAAACTCTTACTTAATGCCAACATCAACATGGAATTCTGACGCTGGCTCATCCCTTTCATTCTGTTCAATTCTCAAGCTCAGGAAGATACTAAAAGTTCTGCCAAAAGGATCAACAGTCCACTGGGTGCTGAGGAAATGTTTATTTAAGTTGTAAGAGGATAGAGAGACATAGAGACAGAGAAAGAGAGAGAGGAGAAGAGAAGATGAAGAGGAGAACGAGGAGGAAGAGAAAGAGGAAAAGTGGAGAAGATAGAGGAGGAGGAGGGGAGAAGAGGAAGGGAAGTAAAAGGATGAGATAGAGGGAGGGAGGGAAGTAAAGAAAGGGTCTACCAGCCAACTTGTTGAAGTCATGAGTAAAAGCACATCTCCTCCCATGGGTAGAATCAGGCAGGGGCAGTAAAGGTGGACAGGGACCTTCTCTCCTTGAAGGTGCCCTCACCTGTAGTTCTCAATGTTGTATAAACATGACGCATCAACCAGGAATCATTACAGACTTCCTGCTTTACAAAGCACTTTCACATAACACCTTTCCCACAGCCTTCCCCCAATAGCCCATGGCAGAGGTGTCCTCCCTACTCTCAGGAAAGACTAGAGGGTCAATGTGAACAAGCAGACAGGAGCCCAATATAAACCTCATTACCTGCTCAAGAGTTCAGCAAGTACTCAAATTGCTCCAGGTGCAGACAGAGCACATGGGATATTCTGGTCAGTAATCACCTCAGACCATAGAGGACAGCCGGCACCAACTGGCAGACAAATGAGAGTGCCATCTTGATGGCAGCTCTGAGGAAACCCAGATCACCATAGTGCAAACGCAGACTACATGAAAAAGAACCACTCATCCAAGCCCAGTCAATCCATAAAATCATTTGAGGTAAGAAAGCAGTTGTGGTTTTACAGCTGTTAAATGTTGCAATGGTTTGATATACAGCAATAGATAACCTACAAAAGTTGCCCAAGGCCACTGGGTTAGTAACAAATGTGGGATTAAACACATACGTCTTGCTCCCAGAGTGGCACTTTTATGACTAAGCTACACTGCCTCCACTTCAGTGTTCCTAACTATATGCACTGAAGCTCAGAAAATGATGGAACCTAAACTCATTTTCAAGAGTCTTGGCTGATGGAGAACCTCTGATAGGACAGAATACCCCTGAGAGGGCTCATCACTCCTAAGCAGATGCACACAATAAGCAACTGGCCTGAGACACTTAGTCTTTCTTAGAACCCTTCTCTTGGTCACTGCAGGATGACTTTTGGTAGGTTTCAGGCCTGAAGGCCAAGCCCAGAGCTGGCCCAGTCTAGGGTGGCTGGATCTCTCCCTAGGAGAGGCCAGGTTCTCTTCTATCTCTGGGCACAGTAAGCCTCCAGACTGAGCCAAACGTATCAGCATTCAGGAACAGACAGACATTTTGAGTTCTAATCCTGGCTTCTCTGACAGAGAAGTCACTAAGCATTAACAAATCTTGGTTTCTTCCTCCCCTACTCCTTACCATGCCAACCAATCTGGCTGTGCTCTTAGAAAACATCAACAAGATGGGATGGAAAGAATAACCAATAGATGTTCAACACCTACTATATGCCAAAGACTTTATAGTTGCACACTGAACCTGCAAATAAGCTGAAAAGCAAGTATTTAAAACAAATTACTGTTCACTCCTCCTGCTCCCTCCCATCTCCTCAACCTCTCTGTAAGGTTAGCTCTTCTCATTCATCAACACTCAGCTAAAATTTGAACTCCTAGCACACACCCTCCCCGACCATCAGAAGTAAACAGATTCTCCACTGCCACCCTCTGCCATTCACAATACTCAGTTTGTAGCAACTACACATGGGTTATCTGTAGACTGGTTCCCTCTCCACAAGCTCAGAAAGCCACTTCCACATCTCCGTGTTCACCACATTTATGTCTATATTCACACGACACCAGTAACCTGCTGTAGCATTTGGCACACTGTACATCCTGACTGACTAAATGAATGAGTCATGATATAAGCTTTATTTCTATGCTGAAATGTCAATCAATTTTAAATTGCTTTGTAGCAAATTCAAAGTATTAATGCACGATAAGGATAAGTTAGTCTGGGGACAAAAAGAATCAAAGAAAATGAATCTTATTTTTCCTGTACTAATTTCAAGGTTCCAGAGTCACTCAAAAGAAAAGGCAAGAAGGAAGACACAGCAGGGGCAGCAGATCTTTCCTCCAGTCATGCAATGGCACTCATAATTTGTGTTTGCCAGAGTCATTTTCTCACTCATCCCTGTTTTCAAATACCATTCTTTGAAACAATTAGCTTCCATTTTTTTGCTGCCAAAAATGACAACTATTTTCATTCCACCAACAGTCTTGCTTTCTGATCTCATTTTTAAGATAAAGAACAAAGTGTAAAATGGCACAGCTCTGTCTTCCAGCTGGGGTGGCCAGCCAGAAATGGGCAGGCTCAGGGTGCTGATCTGTTCCTGAAGCTGACTTGCACTATCTCCACCTCAGGAGGCAGCTGGCCTGGGTCTGGGCCACCTTCAGGGATCTGTGCTTGTCTGTTATTCTGTTTGTTTATTTGTTTTAAAAACATAATTAGAGGCATAACATTCACATGGTTTTAGAAATAATCAAAGTCAAGGACTCTGCTGGGAGTAAACAACTGGCAAAGTAGAGCCTTAAGGAGGTTGGGCTTTGTTTATCTATTTGGTTGGCTTTAGGGGTTTTTGTTTTGTTTTGGTAGTACTGGGGATTGAACCCAGGGCCTGTATATGCAAGCAAGCACTCCACCACTGAGCCTCATGCATAGTCCCTTTTATTTTCTACTTGGAGACAGTGTCTTGCTAAGTCACTAAGCTGCCCAGGATGGCCTCAAATGTGTGATCCTCCTGCCTCAGGTGGGATTACAGATGTGTACCACCACACCCAGCTAAGAATTCTTGCAAAGACTAACATACTTATGTGAATTCATTTTTGATGTGTCTGTTTTTCCCAAAAGATCATAAAGGCCTCAAGGACAATATTTCCAGAGACCAAGATGATATGAGGCAAATATGATTGTTCAGTGAATATGCTCACTGGATGGGCAGTTGAGCAAATGTTTATATAAACAGTTGTCAGGTGGATGAATGGATGTTTGGAAAAGAGAAGGGAAGGTAAAAACAGCATAAGAAAATTATGTAATTTATTACAAATGGACACCTAGTCTCTTTCCAAGTAATTAAGATACTAGGACAACATATGTACAAAGACAAGAACATTCACTGCAGCACCACAATGTGGTAATAAAAGCCTAGAAACAAGATGGTTATATAAAATATGGCACAGTCAGAGTCAGACTATACAGTGAATAGAAGAATAGCACAGGTCACTTTTGTTGACAGGGATGGTCTCTAAGATGTAAGGTCAAAAGCCAAAAGTAAGACACAAAATAGCAAGTCAGGTAAGCCACTATTTTCATGAAAAAGTCAGGAGATGCATGTGTCCATGTGACTAGACTGCACACATGTGTCTATGGGCATTAACCATCTCCAGAAAACTACACAGAAACTGCCAACCATAGATATCTTGGAGGAAAGGATAGTGAGAGGAATGATCAGAAGGCAAAAAGACTTTTTTGCTATAAAATTGCATCACATATAAATTTTTAACCATGTACAAGTAGTTAACCTTTAAAATAATAATGTAAAAATCATGCAATTTTAAACTAGAAGAAAAAAACTACCATGTTCACGATGGAAAAACACAACAATGAGTGATCATCTCTGGAAAAGTATCCCGGGGAACACCAGGAAAGGGCACAAAAGGACATTATGGGAGAAAGCAAAGTTCTACAGGCATCCTGAACATATTAGAAGATATACATATTGACATGGGCACTGTATTTCAAAATGACTTCAAAAAAGATTAAATGCACAGTGCCTGCCTGGCAAATATAATGTCATGAGTTCAATTCCCAGTATCTCCTCTGCCAAAAAAAGATTAAAGGATAGTTGTATAGTGGAGTGGACAGATTGATGGTGGATGGTTGGACAATGGATGGATGGATGCACATATGCACGAATGGATGGATGATGGAAGGATAGAGCGATGGATGATAAAGCAAGTATAGTAAAATGTTAATGGTATGGTAGAATTCAAGTGGTGAGTATATAGGTATTCATTGAAAAATTCTTTAACATTAACTTTTTAAATTTTCAAATAAACTACTGAAAAATAAGTTTTGTTCAATCACACTACAGCAAGTGAATTATGTTTCTATTTTCTCTTTTAAAAAGATACAATAGCACTGTCACATAAAGAGGGTATCACAGCATGCAGCTTAGAACAGTGAAAGCATTACAGAAGTTTCAGGTGGTTAACAATAAGACTCTTACGGAAACTGGTATTTGTGGTATGTGTCAGCTCTTTAATCATGATAATTTATTGTTATTCCTTTGCTTAGGCTAAATACGTACTCTGTCAAGACACTTCTCTCCATTTCACTTTTTTTCCATTAAAGGAGGCAACCGAAGCTGCCCTAGTGGGCTGTGGTGGGCACTGGCAGCAGTGACTCTACTCATGGATGGACACAGTCCAAGGGATCAGACATGCCCTGCACTATGAATGAGGATACCTGGATACCCAGCTGAGGGTTGGCAGTTTAAGTGCTCAGCAACCTTACCTCTGAGTGAAAAACTGCTCCATTCCACAGTCACACACTTTGCTGTTACTTGTACATTTATTTCAAAAATGTGTCCTAAGTTTTACATAGGAACCACACACTGTACAAGGGCCAGGGAGACATAGTGAACAAAGAAAAGAAGTCCTAGGGCTCACAGAGCACATAACTCACCAGCACAGCCTTACTCAACCAACAAACACAGCTGTGCTTGTGGAAATACAGGGACACAAAAGGTATCTGGGAGGGGCTTCAAGGGAAGGTGGCTTAAGGGAAAAGTATGTCTTTGTTCTTTGCTGTCACAGAGGAAAGATCCTAGAGAGATTCAAGAAGGGGGAGATGGCTCCAGATCTCATTTCCAGCAGCCACTGCGGATGCAGAGTAAAGAAACGATGGGCAGACAGGAAGAAGGTGAACAGTAAGGGGGCTGATGGACAGGTTTCACACACACACACAAACACATACAAGTGTGCACATGAGATAGTGTTCCAACCCATCTGCCCTTCCTCCTTTTACCGACAGACAGTTAAGGCTCACCTGTAAGAAAAGTACTGGGTAGGCATCAAAATCTATAATGGCATCTAACACAGGATAATATTTTCTGGTAACAAGTAGCTTTCAAACCTAACAGAAAGGCATGGAAGGATAAGTACCAACCTCATCAAGATGGTTATCTCTCTGGAGGATAATGGAGTCAAGCATAGTGGGCAAAGAGATTTTTAACTTAATGTCTAGAGATTTACGTTGACAATAGATTTGCATGTTACTTGCACTACAAAAAAAAAAAAAGCCTTTAAATACTAGTAACTGCACAGTAAAGCTCTGTAGGGGTTCTTTCTCTCCACAGTGCTGTCAAAGGAAGTATATCATCTGTGGTGGACTTTACCAGAAGCTGATGCCAAAGCTTTCACCAAAGAGTTCATCCTGAGCAAAATTTAAACAATTTGTGCAGTGCAGAGTATGTAGGGCTAGTACCGCAGCGGGGGAAAAGAATTTATTAATAGATAAAGAATATAGAAAAAGAAGAATCACTATAACACAAGACAGCAGTATGTCAGTTCAAGAGAAGATCCCATCACAGAAGATATAACTAAACAGGCAAGGAAAGTAATACACAAAATGATACCAAAGCTTTCAGAAGGCAGTGATTTTAAGTAAGATGAACTAAACAATATAATTGAAATACGAGTGGCCACTTATGAAAGTACTATTGTCTATGAAAACATAAATCCAGGAGACTAACAATGATACTGAAAGAATGGGCTGCATAAGTGATCAGTGTGAGAACATAATTTCACAAATAGAATACAACAATGAGCAACTACTACAAAGAGCAACTACTCAGATACCAAAAAAGCAACAAGAAGATATGAAAATGGATCCACCAGCTGTTGGATGGTGCAAAAGACTAAGAGCAGCTGGAATGAGTGAAAAATTAGAAGACAACATGAATGGCATAAAAAAACCTATACCAAAAACTCAAGGCAGAATATTTCCCAACTATAGGGAAAGATATATACACACAGATAAGAGGGGCATGCAGGGCACCATGTAACCAGGATCAAAACAGAACTTCTCCACACCACAAAGTGCCAGATGTTCATCACAGGGACAAAATCTTAAAGAGTTATTAGTGAAAGCAACAAATTCCATGTAAATGTGAAGCCATTAGAATTACACTAGACTTCTCAACACAAACTGTGAAGGTCAGGATGCTGCAAGAAAGTTTTTCAAGCCCCAAAAGACAGTAACTTCCAAATACAAGTTATGCATCCTAAAAATAATCTTACTTCACAATTGATAAAATGGTATTTCTACAAGGACCACCTTGAGAAACTTATTAACTTTTAACAGCATTAAGAAAAATTTTCAAGGATATTCTATAAAGAAACAGTGACACAAAAAGGATAATAAATAGAAAGAATGAATATAAAGAAATAACTAAGGAAATCAGAAATAGGAAGTCAATGTAATTACAGGAACAATTCCATACCATTCAGTAATAATACAAAGAATCTCAATTCCTCAATCAAAAGACATAGATTGACAGAGTGAATTGAGAAACAAAACCCAAGCGTATGTGGTATGCAAGAAGCACATTTACTTCAAAATGAAATTCACAGATCAAAAATCAAAGAATAAAAAACAATATTCCATGCAACAGGAAACTGGAAAAGACCAGGAGTAGCTATCCTAATTTCAGATAAAACAGATTTCAAGCCAAAACTAATTAGAAGACATAAAGAAATTCAATACATTGGTTAATAGTAGAGTTAAACAGAAAGAGATGACAATCATAAACACTTATGCACCAAACACCAGTGCACCAACTTTCATAAAACAAACACTATTGAGCATGAAAAATCAGATACACACCAATATAATATCCTCCTCTCAAGCGCCTTAGCCTAATTACATCTGCAAAGACCAGTTTTCCACATGAGATCATAGTTAAGTTCTGAAGTAAACGTATCCTATCAGAGGCCACCATTCAACCTGTTTCAGTTACTTTCCTCATTGCTGAGACAAAATATCTAATACCCAGAGTTAAAAGAAAAAAAGTTTAATTGCCTTAGATTTTCTAGAGGTTTCAGTTCATAGTTGGCTGCCACCAAGGTAGGGTGGTTTCCATAAGGGAAGCAGGATGGGAGCACCAAAGGACAGTAAGAACAGAATCATGTCAAACAGACCAGCGTGCCAGCACATCACAGCTCAATATGAAGCTAAAGCTCACAGACACTAGATTTTCCAGTTACCTGAGGCAAAAAAAAAAGAAAAATCTTGGCAGAGCAGGGCCCAGATCGGATTGGGCTCTCTGTTTCTTTCATTGGAAGCATCATAACTGATGCAGAAACTGTGGATCCAAAGGTCCTGTCTGGCTCCCACATTTTAATTTAGCCTCTAAGTTTTCCTATCAAGGCCAAGACTAAAAAAAAATGAAAACTCAGAGGAAATCCATCAATCCCTACTTCCAGGGAGAGGTTACAAACTCCTTAAGGACACAAGACAATGTCAGTCTTGTCTTTGATCCCTAGTTCAAAATAAAATATCTACCAGAGCAGAAAATTAAGAAACTCAACCCAGGTGGATTGCATCACAGTAAAATAAAGCTTTCATAACCTATGGGAACTCAATAAGCCGTGACACTCTAATCAGTATTATTCCCACTATCCACCATCACCACCACTATCTACTGAGTGCTTAACAGGTGCACTAAGAGCTTTTCTATATCCCATCTAACTGAATCTTTCTAACTCTCTGGAAGGCAGGTCTCATCTGTGGAAGCCCACAGGGCTACCTCATCAGGAACTCTGCTCTTTTCTCGCACACGCTCTTCCACTCATCATGGATGCACCCACGGGACTTGCTTTCCTGATGAAGTAAGAAAGAATGACATGTAATTTCTGGGTAGAAGCTCCACAAGATCATGTGTGCTCAGACAAGGTCTTTTGTTCCTCTATTACAGCCTGTGTCGAGCACAAGAATGGTGGCAACATGGAGAAGAGCCCCTGGCAACCCATGAAGTACCTATAGCATGAGGGACACAGAAACCAATGTTTTTTGTTCTTTCTATTTTAGGGGTAGTATTTGTTACTATGTCATAATACAGTCTACTCTGAAAAATGAACCACATTCTATTTTATAGTTCTGAAAACTGAGGCTAAGAGAAGTGCCCCGACTGAAACCAGTAACCAAAGCACAAAGGCTTGTATAGATCTAAATGACAGAGAAGTTTCTAGCCACTGTTTCTAAGTTTCTACTTCAAACCAGCTGACCTGGGGTTCTCAGTGGCAACCTTGGCCACACACTCCTGGCAGACAGCTTCCAGAGGGGCAGACAAGTCTCCACTACTCAGCCCTTGCTCTTCCACCACAGTCTCTCTGACTAAGCTCTGGTTTGTTCTGACAGCTACCACTGAAGGCACAAGTTCTCTCTGTGAATGACAGATAATTTCAGACACAAATTAGAAACCACTTAGATTAAGACACCAGGAAAATCAGGGGTGGGTGACATTATACTTGATAGAATTGACAGCAAGTGAAAAATAAAAACAGCAATGTGACTATCTTGAGACAAGGAAATTCATAATCCCTTGTTGTTTCATGGAGCTGGCAACAGAATTGTTTTAGCCAAATTCACCAACTATTTTCTGAATATCTTTAGTGGAGTTGCTATGATGTAAATTGGGAATGAACATTAACTCATACAATAAAATACTTAATACCCTATTGAAGGTACTGAGAACTCAATCACGCACAGAATAGACAAACTGGGAAACAGCAAATTCTTTGTCAAGTGATGCTAAGTGCTATGTAGGAAAATAAAGCAGGACAAAGAGTATTATTTCATTCAGGACTGAAGTGGCATTTCACCCCCTCCTTGGGATTAGTTGGAGGCAATCTGATTTAATTTAAACCTCAAACAACTCTTTTTGCTAGCCATTACTAGTCCCATTTGAAGATGAGGACACGAAGATACTGAAAAAGCAGAGATCTTTTACCTCCATCACTTACTAGTCAGGAAGACTTGGACATATTACCTGTGCCTTAGTTTTCTCCTCTCCAAAATGGAGGCAGGAATACCCACTTCATGGTTGCTTGCTATTACACTTACAGCATTTGGCATAGGATTTGGCATACGGTAACTCAATAAAGATTACCTATTATTGGAGGTAAAAGTGCAAATGCCACTCTTCCCTTTAATGATCTCATTACCTCATACAAAAGTCAAAAGATAAACCCATGAGATTAGTGAAGGTTAATATTACAAAGAAACCTGGTTGAAAAAAGCAAGATCCAAGCACAGTATGAACCACAGCACTAAAGGGTTTCTCAAAGGAAGAGTTAGACCTTGAAGGATGGGGAAGATCTGAAGAGTGGGAGGGAAGGTGAAGCCAACACATGTTCATGAATGGAGAAGAAAAAGCCTCAAAACAATTTGGACAGTTATTCCACTTATGTTAAAAAAGTTAAGTGTATTTTATATGTATATGTGCAGGCATGAGTGTCTGTACATGCATTAACTTGGAAGGATGCATACCAGGCTTTTCACAGTAGGCTTTCTGGGACAGGGATGGCTTATGTTTTATACTGTATGTAAGTTGTGTACTATTGAATTTCTCAATAGTGTCCTACTGAAAAAAGTTGAAAATCAAAAGTATATTTTTATATGTGCTATTTAAAATTCTTAAAGCATGTCTTTTAAAAGATAAAAGGTAGAAAGCAAAGTGCTGCAAGTAAAAGGGACAACAAGAGCAGGTACAAAGAGGCAGGATTCAGTAAAGAATAAACTGTAAGTAGAAGACAAGGAGGAGGAAAGAGTCAAGGTCTTGCTTCAGGATCAGTCAGATAATTTTTACAACAAAGCTAAGACAAATTTTCCAAATAGCTCAATGTTTTTCTATATAAATGCACTACAAAACTCAAAATTTTCTTTCACATTTCAATTTAAAGTTCATCAAATCCATAGAAAAAATGTAGTGTATGAATGTCTTCATTATGTTATGACTATAATTTAACATTCCATTCTTCAGCGTTATTTCATGTCTTTCAAATAGTTTTATATCTTTTATAACTGGTGTCCCAAATGCTTGGATATGGTGCATATATTTAAAACAGTAGGAAACAAGAAAGAGAGAGAGGAGGCCACTCTCCTAGAAAAGAAATAAACATTGGTAGGAGTGGATAAATGAAGGGTTTTCAACTTATCAATACTCTTGGCCAAGTCAGATCTCAAATGCCTACCTGGCAACATCAGTTATATCTCTAATCATCACCACTTGCTTTGATGTGAACACAACCCTCAGTTTTTGAGTGTCTGGAAGAACATCATTCAAACTTTGATCAACCAAGTCATTTTCCTCAAAAACCAGAATGGCAGACCTATAGACTGTGTAGGCAAGAAGGCTGCTATTCATGTAATCTAGAGGGTGGACAATACCTAGATGACACCTATCTCTCAGGAAGAGATTATTTAAAAAGAACAAGTCAGGGACCCCTCTACCAAGATGCATCTGTTCCCATCTGATCACATAACCGGCTTATCTCCCAGAACAGACAGTGATGTATCTAGGCACAATCTGCTTGGATTCCACAGACCAGTTGCCTAGGGAAGTAAGTCCATAAAACACAGCAAAACAGCACTGACTTTCACTCAGAGACTATATACATTCATTTCAAGGAGATGAGGAAGTCTTTTGGAACAAGCTGTCAGAGATCCCTGATGGCTGTTTAAAACACTCACTTTCCAGCCCAAGCCTAAGTTAATGCAGGTGTAGAAAAGCAAGTCAAGATTGGTTTCTATTTTTCAAGAAGGATTTTTTTTAATAATAGAATTTACTTCTACGAGATGTAGAAATTCACATAAAACTAGTTGGAAAAGTATGACTAATCATAAGAGAGCCCATTAACATGGAGAAATAAATTTAATAAGGAATAAGTATGTATATTTAGTTAGACGGTTTGCACAAGCATAATCATATGGTTATTATGTATCCTAGGAAATACTACAAGTGTTAATTCAGCAGAAATAGGAAAAAATTAAATCAGGATTTAGATGGATATGTCTCAGTCAGAAAGACTCATAAGACATAGTTCAGACAGAATGGAAGAGGCAAGGAGAGTCCACATTTTGAAGATGACATAAATAAAGAGTGGAGCCACAGTCCTAACAGGGAGGGTTTGGTCCAGACCAGGTACTACAAGAATCCAGTTTGGTAGCTCCAGGCACAGGGCCTTTTTTTTGCACGCTAATAATGTCTTACTGAGACATCTACATGCTGATAGCACACATGAGTCAGGAGTAAAGCAACGTAGGATTTTGCAATTGCTAACTTGGGAGACAGGATAGATTCTGGGAGTTTTCCATGGAGGACAAAGAGTAAAATTACAATGAATTTATTAAATAAATCCCAGCTGGCCTTGCTTGTACCAAAAATGGGTGTGTATCATGAGCCCAGGATTTTGGTAGGGACTTGGATGGTAAATAAAAGGAGAACATAGGCCCATGCATCCAAAGGACATCTTGGCCTCTGCTGCCTGTCATTCCTACTACTGTTTGGATAATGAGCAGTATACTCAAACCAAGCAAGTATAAACCTGCACTGGAGAAGAGAGGTTGGGTAAAATGCCAGGTAACAAGTGCTTCATAAACCCAGTTCATCTCTTCAGAGTTAGTGGCAGAGAAAAGCTCAGAGTTATCTGTTCTGGCCTCTTTGTTCTATTTTGGATTTTGACTTCCTGAAAAACAAAGGCAGCATCCTCCACACAGGCTACATCTCCACAGTTTGCCCCACACTCTGTATGAAACAGTCACACACTAGTGAGTGATAAGCAGCATAAGCTGGGGCAGAAAATCCCTTCTTCCACTCATAGCTAAAGTCGCCTTGATTATTTTGCACCTTACCAGTGCTTCCTATTTGCATCAAGGTGGGATAGCTTTGAAGTGAAGCTTGCAAATAGGTACAAAACCTTGATTTTAATGGAAATGCACTTTCAATGTTCTATACCCATAAGATTAAGTAGCAAGCTCTAACCACGCAAATCCTGCACACTTGCTCCACAAGAGATCTTCATGGAAGCCAACTACCCATGGTGATGAGCAAAACTCAGGGCCAAGAGTTTAACACTGGCCCATCAGAAAAGAAAGGCTTGAGATCCATTAATCCCCCCAAGTCCAGAAAGCATTTATTTGCATTAATATCAAAGATCATGTGATTACTTGGGGTATTTGCCCAGGGACAGAAAAACATGGTTAGGCCAAAGAGGGGCTTTTATCCCCTAGCACTGAGAAATTTAAACTGGGTTTTGCAAGCATATTTCCAGATGATTTTGTGTCAAGAACTAGTATTTCTGAGTTAAGCCTCCAAGTGAGATATATTTTTAGTAGCCTCTCTTAAATGGTACTTTTCAAAATAATCTCCCTTAAGACGGTAAACGATTAAAACACGGATGTCCAAGTGCCAAATTAAAAAGCCTCTTATAATTTGGAATGTGATGTTTAGAATTGCTGTGGGACCGCAGACAATTTGGTACTTGATCATTTAGATATTCGGCAAGTGCCACACAGCTGAAAAATATATTTCTTATTAAGCTTCTGTACCTAAATAGCATCAGCCCTCATATGAGATCACTCCCTCTGAAGGTTTTAAAGATACAGAGACCATTCCCGAAAAACATTTTAAAGTGAATCTTATTACAAAACTTGGGGTGATTTTTCTATCTCTCACCCTTGAATTTAAAATTACTCATCCTTCTCTCTCAGCAGCTTGATCTCAAAGAGTGGAGGAAAGGTGCCCCGTGGACACGGGCTGCTCACAATGAGTGTGAACAGTAAGTCTGTCACTTAGCAAGATAGGAGGGCACCTGTGTGAACAGCTGAACATTGTGGTTAGTGGAGTGTTACCATAGATACTGCAGAGATGTAGTCACATTCACATAGCTCAGAGTCCAGGGTTTAAGAAGAGACACAAATACAGAATGCTTGCCTCAGGGAAGCTTTCAGGCCACAAGGGAAAACAGAAAAAACAACACAATGTGATAATACAGAATGACAAACACTGTAGCACAAAGTGCCCTGAAAAGTGTCCTTCTCATCTCTTCTTTATCATTCAGGGCTTTGGTATTTTGTATAAGATCCCAGTGATGTGGGGTACAGTAGAATCAACTTCTTTAGCCCCTTTTGGGAATTTTCCAGTGTGCCTGCTATCACCAGGCAGAGGGCTGGCCCCAGTTGGCATCAGTAACTAACATGACATGTAACTCTGTCCCAGCTTTTCCATAGGCATCTTCTTAGAAAAGATGTTCCTTGAAATAATTTCAGGAAATGCTGCTACATCAAGAGGACAGAGGCCTGGTGTGTGACCCCAATGAGAACTTCTCTAGTAAAGATGACTAGTGCACTCTCCTTAATACATTTTTCAGTTTATTCCATCAGACCCCGCATGCATGCATCAATGACACACACTCCTCTGAATCACCGTTCTGCTTTCAGAAAATTCTGCCTTCTCCAGATTTCAAGTTTCCAAAGAACCCTTTTGACATTAAGAAATCATCATCAATATGATTCAAAACAAACCAAAGAAAAGTCTTGATACACAAAATGAGGAGAGACAAGGAGGGGAGATGCACTGTACAGACATTAAGTGGGACTACTTCAGAGCTTCACCAGGTTCTTAAAGCCACCTGAGTGTTGTACATGGAACGAGACAGACACTGCTTTGTCTGAAACGGGGAGGGGGACACAGAATGAGACAGTTGTGGGTTTTCATCAGTGCTACCACAAAGCTTTGGGTCTCTGGAGTATTATGAGACCTTCCTGTACCTAAGTTTGTTCTGCTGAAATATGGATCTACGGATTTACTAAGTCAGTTAAACTGCACAGAGTTGTTCAGAAGATAAAAGGATAAAAATGCGCACCACAAACTGTACTCAAAGTGCACAGCTAAGGGCTGCTTAAGGGTGATACCCTCATCACACAGGACAGAGAAAGGATGGGAAAAGAGCAACAAGAGGCAAAACCAGCAGAACTGAGGCTGTGAGTAAGGGCAGTGACCCCATAGACCTCAAGTCACAAACCATCTTTTCTACTTAAGTGAAGCTGACCAGAAATAGAACTTATGGCAGAGAAATAGACACCCACCAGAGGGGCAGACTGAAGGAGGGACCCAACTTGTATCACACAGTGAGGCCTTGTCATGGCACCATGCCAACACGCCTGTATTTAATCAGTCGGCTGGCCTTTGGCGTAACTGTGGTGTGACTTTAACTGATTTCTACAACTTGCAGTCTTGTAAGACTCTATTTCTCTGTCTCTACTTTTTATTTAAATTAGGAGCTGTTCTCCCCGAGTGTAATCAAAGCCTGCTAAAAGGTTAAAAAATAAAAAAATTCCAGCATTCATTCACATCTTACACCAGGGAGAAAATGAGTCCTAAAATTACTCATGTTCAAAAAAAAAAAAGAAAGAAAGAAAAGAAAAGAAGACGAGGAGGAAGAGGAGGAGGAGGAGGGGAAAAAAGGAAAAAAATAAAACCCTTAATCCCAAACTCCTCCTCTTTAAAATAAAGAACTTAGCTTAAAAGAGTATTATAAAGATACCACTGAAAGGAAACTGTTCCTGTTCCTGCTCCTGTCTTTTTTTTTTTAAATTAGCACCTTGTCTATGCAGTCATCTTCTGCTCTTTGAAAATAAAGTTAACACAAAACAAACATTTACTGAGCATCTATTACACACTAAGCCAATGGCAGGCACAGGGGAACACAGATGAAACCAGATGGGCACTGAGGGCTGTGAGTGTCTCACAAAACCTACCAATAGGTTGGTGCCATGTTTATTTTCACTTGACAGAAGAGGAAATAGGTTCCCAAACAAAGCTTGCAGTCCTGACCCTGAGGCACTAGAATATTCCAGTGGTCTGGAAGGAAGAAAGATCCAGGGTCTTCTGAGAGCCAGGCCAGTGGCAATGAAGGCAGATGAGCCTAAGATTCCAACATATGCCTCTGACAATGCGAAGGAAGAGAAGGCTCCAGAATTCTCACAGAGCTGTACTGGCCTCCTTCCTCCTGCCCTGGGTGTTGGATTTTGGGGAGATGACCAGGGCAGGCTGGAGGCAGTAATGACAAGGTCAAAGGTGTCCTCTGGGGGCAACAGCGCAAATGGCCAGCTCTTCGAAACAACCTTAGAGGCCCTTATTGGCCATTTAACTCCCTCCTGCCTTCAGGCCAATACAACTCCCTACAGGAGAGAATAAGATGACAAACAGAGCCGGGCGCACGCCTTTAATCCCAGCACTCAGGAGGCTGAGGTAGGCGGAGCGTTGTGAGTTCAAGGCCGGCCTGAGCTACATAGTGTGAGGAGTTTGGCTCAGTGGCTCAAGCACCTGTCTGGCAGGTGCGAGGTTGTGAGTTCAATCCCCAGTGCCGCAAAAAAAAAAAAAAAAAAAAAAAAAAAAAAAAAGATGACAAACAGAGTTACTTCTATGCCAACAGCTGTCTCAGCTATGGAAGACATTAGGCTTATGGAAGACATCAGGCTAAGCAGGAGCACAATACGGGGAGAGAAGGGCTGACACGTCACCAGGACTCAGGGAAATCCTGGACACCAAGACCTACTACCAGTAATATTCACTTACACACTTGATAGCCAACCCACATTTATTGAGCACCTATTGTGTGACTCACTAGGATACAAAGCACACAGAAAAAAGCATGGAACTGGTTCTTGTGGAGGAAGAGGTGATAATACACAAGTCATTGAAATGTTAATGTGGAAATACTGTAGTTAAAAGAGGAAGGAGAGATATACATAAATATACTGAATGTGGAAAGCCTGACCTGGCTAGGGTGTTAAGGCTTCCTGAGAACAAGACAAATAGACATTGGGGTAAAGGGGAGATTCCCCAGAGCAGCAGTACAGGCAAAGGGAACAGTAAGAGGGAGGGTAGCAGACTCAGTCAGGTGAGGGAGCACAATGAGAAACCCAGCAGGGACCAAACCCTCTGCACTGCATTTAACAAAGAAGATAATGCCTCCTGTGTACACCTGACATGCTGCTGGAACTCCCCAACCTGTGTGCACCTCACATGCTTCTGGAACTCCCTGTAGTGCACCCTCCTGGAGGGCAGTCCTGGAACAGAGCAGATGGGAGGAGGCAGAAGTCTATCCAAAGGCCCCAGACTTGTAAGGCAGGACTGTCTAGCCTTACCTTAAATGACCTGGAGCAAAAGCCAGACAAGCTTCCCTCTGAACAACAGGGCTGCATAAGGATGATATTCCAACACTTCTGTAAAAGCAAAACCAGGAAAATAATGCCAAATTCTTCTACAAGGGCCTTGCTAGGTGGATTACGATATTACCAGTTCAGGGGAATCAATATGGCTTTTAAGAAGGATAGATCTACATGTAAAGTAAGATAGAGAGATCTCTAAGGTCTACAATTAATAAGAAAATGCAACGTACAGAACAACAAATTTAGCAGGCTACTAGTTATTAAAACATGTAAGTGTATGCAAGCAGTTTATTCAGGGATTACTCATCTCTGAAAAGATAAAGCTGAGAGATTGGTAACGCTTTTTTGCCTCTGGGTAAGAAAATCAAGGAGCAATAGGGAGGAAGATACTTTTCACTGACTACTCATTGAATACCTTTGTTAAGTACTGGACTTTTTAGCAAGGGTGAAATAGGTATTCAAGAGTCAAAAAAAAATTGGTTCTTTTCAACTCCCAAAACAACAAAATCTTGCTATGGGTATAGCTTAGGGTAGAGCACTTGCCTAGCATGAATGAGACCCTGTGTTCAATCCTCAGTACCTAAATAAATAAGTAAATAAATCTGTTAAGGCAGACCCAGATCTCTCATATCTCACTGTAGAACAGTGAGTCAATTTCGTTTCTGAGCTTTGGTTTCCTCTTCTGCAAAATGGGGATCATAATAGTAATTACTGTAATGGTGAATGAGGATTAAATAAAGCTCTAATGCTTCAAAGAATTCAGTCAAATTTTTGGCAGGTAATGGTTAAAAAATATGAGCAATAGAATCAGCACGTAATAACTCATACTAGCCAGCTGACTGTTTTTATTATTCAAAATGACACTGAAGTTGCTCACCGAAAATGCACCCACAGTGACAAAAGTGTCCTGTCATTTCTTCAGAATTAAAGACACAGAAAGACACCTATAGGGTCCAAACTGAGCTGAAGCTAAGGAACAGGGCCACTGTGGGTTCTTATCTGCTGCAGATAAGAACTTGCAGGTCTGTCTTGGAGCAAGCTAAAATGCTTAGAGCTGGGCAGGGAATAGCAGAGCCCTGCCTATCCCAGACCTGTCCTATACACAGAGGTAAATGGGTCAGCACAAACTTCTCAAACCCACAGCTTGCTGTCCTTCACAGCTCCAGGACACAGATGCAGTGAGAGGAGGTATCTGTTAGACACCACTGCCCAAGTCTTCAAGGTGAGGAATGGGTGGGAAGCCACTGCAGAGAACCAGTGGCAACTTGCTTAGAAGGGCAAAGGGTAACTCAGGGACCTCACCCTGCTCCTCCCCATCCACTGGTATTGGTGCAGCATGGAAAAAGAATATGACTTTAATTAAATCTGAGTTTGAATCTGGCTCCAAGGCACACTCATTGAAAGATGAGGTCCTAGCGAAAGCTCAGCTAACCTGCGAAACAGCAATAACACACCTTCCCTCAAAACTGGCATAGGAAATAAAGGACAGGAATGTCCTAAATGTGCTTCCATCCTAGGGAAACCCAGAACTACATAACTGTCTAAGTAATGAAATCCAGAGGATGCATAAAGTCTGGGAGAGATCAGGAGTGAGGGCAGGGCTCTAACTATGGGAGTTCATCTTCACACGCTGGCCATCCAGAAACAGAGGTTGGGGTGGACTGGTCACTCCCACAGTGCTTTCCCACCCCATGTTTATAAGCCTCCTGGTGGAAGCACACACTGCCATGTGTGAAGCTGTGTCCAAGCCAAAAATCAAACCTCAAACTTACAAACCTCTAGAGCAAGGAAAAGAAGAAACTTAGTAAAGATCATTACAGGGTTGCAATGAGTAAAATCCTAACTAGGAAAACCTATCATTCAATAGGCTAATTTGCTTAACGATAAAAATAACAAAGGGAAGAGGATTTACGGGTGAAAGGAGACTTAAAAACCCTATCACCCAATTGCAGTATTTGGACTTTATCAGTATTCTGATTAATGCAAATAAGTTGAAAAAATTTTGAGGTAACTGAGCACTACTGAATACTGCCTGGGTATTTGATGATATTAAGAAATCACTGTTAATTTTTGAGATGTTACAATGGCATTTTTAGCTAGGGGTAGCTATATGTAATAATTTAGATCAAGAATGACTCCCAAACTTTCTGCTCCAAGGGGGGAATTCTGGAAGGTGATTAGCTCATGGGGACACTCTAGGTGAATGTGCTGTTGGTAGTAGGCATGAGCAGAAGAGTTGAGTCATTAGGTGAATGATCTGGAAGTGTGTATCACCCTTCCCAAATAATCATGGTTGGGAAGGTTCTGAAGAGGCTACGAAAGAATCAATTATTATAGAAACTGAGTGATAGGTATGTAGATTATGTTATACACAATTCTCTTTTATTTATGTTTGAATTTTTCCACTATGATTAAAAGTGAATAATCAAGCCAGAGGCTGAATCAGAATATTTACAATACATATAACTAAAAAAGAAATGAATAGAACTGCTACAAATCAGTAAGAAAAACAAATATAATCCAATAGAAAGACTATGAAAACAAGTCACAAAAGTGGAAAACAAACTGGGCAACAGCAAATGAAAAGATGGTCAATCTCACCTGCAACTGGAGAAATGCAAATTTAGACCATGTCATACAAATGTTTAGGTGGGAAGTAAAAGTGTTGCCAGGAACTCTTGCTTGAAGTTATAATTTGACCAACTAAAACTAGTTCAATATATTAAAACTACGTAAATTCACATTTAGTCACTGACCTTAAAGAAACACTTAGCAAGTAGGGAGAGGGAGCAGGATTACACAAGACAAAAAGAAAAAAAAGGGAGTACAGTAGTTGGATCCATGAAGTCAGAAAGTAAAATGGTAGGTGCCAAGGCCTCAGAGAGGGAGAAAATAGAAGTTAGTATTTAAAATAGAGTTTCAATTGGAGAAAATAGAACTCTGGAGATGGACAGTGGTGGTACTGTATTATTTCACAATACAAGAATATATTTATGACACTTAACTGCACAATTAAAATGATTAGGATGGTATATTTTATGTTATTTATATTTCATCATAACTTTCAAGGATATGAAAGAAAAACAAAAAAGAGACATCAAGTACTACGTGTGAATCCTGTGGTTCCTGTTTTTTTAAGAAGTATAAAAAATGAGATAATTGGAAATTTGAACACTGACTAATATTTGAAGACACAGGGCAATAGAGAATGATAAGAATATAGGATTTATGTTTTATTATTTTTAGACATACATAATGTCTATAGACTTATTACCCAACATTTTATTCAAATAATACAGAGAAAGAAGTTGGGATAAGTCATTTGAAACTAGACCAGCCATGGCTGATAACAGTTGAATATGACAATGGATACCAGAGAATACATTATACTTACTCTGGTCTACCTATGGGACTTAACATTTTACATAACAAATATGTTTTACAATGAACAGGAAGTTATTATATGTGTGTACGAGCACGTGTTAGAATGCTAACAGTATTCTCAATTATAATGGCAAAATATTCATTAATGATAACAGTATATTTGTTTATAACGGACAATTTCAGAATAGATTACAAGCAGGAGGAAGGTAAAGTGTGGTTACGATATAATTTGTAGCATTTTACTTACTCTAATCCCTGCTGCCTCCCAAAAAACAAATGTGGCAGAAGTTAATGTAGGTAAAATCTGGATGGTAGAAGCACAGGTGTGCATTCTTTCAGCTTCAGTGCTTTTCTATACCATGTACACTACCAATAATGAAAGCAGTAAACAGTGCTTGGGGGCAGCAGAGGCCAAATCAACAGACAGATACCACCTGCAGGGTAAAGCACTCACCGGCCCCCGGAGGTCGATGAGCTCTTGGCGCATCTGGGATACGAGGGCCTCCTTGGCCACTAAGGCCCGGTGCAGGCGCTCATTGAACTCAATCAGCTCCCCATGCATCTCAGCCACCTGGAAGAAACAATCACCAAATTGTAAGGCTATGAGGCAGACCCTCCCCCAAGCCATGTCCCTCCTCCTCTGGACCCTTCCTTCCTGTCACATTTTAGCAACGAATCTGCAGCTTGTTGGGGCTGTTTACCTATGAGGTGTGCAAATCCACCCCATGTTGAATACATCTTAATTTGCTTGGTTTTAGCACTTGAGAGTGACCAGTCCACAAGTTATAGTCAAAATACAATTATATTATCATTTTTTACTTCAGGCTCTGGTTTTTAATTAATACTTTCCTAGCAAACACTTTTGTTCTAATCTGAATCATGCCTATCAAGAAAGTCCCTGCTAATAGCACAATCTGAAAGTAACTGCAACTATTCTCTTTATTGGGTCCTTGGTTCTGGAAACCAAGGAAACAGAACCAGAGACTTCTCCAGGATGGTGTCAATGACAATGAGAGGTACAACAGAAGCTGCACAGTTACTTCTCTGTCACTGCTGCCTCCATTCTGGGACAGAACCTTCCTGTGTGCTCCTCATAGCTGTGCCATAGGAGCTCTGAGATGTGTGTACCACTACTTTCACTTTAGCAGAAAGAGAAATAATAGCTTGCTCCAGGTCATGCCACCAACAGGGGGCCGAGGTGGAGCCTGGCTGTGCCCTATGAATGTGCCACTGCATTTGGACCAGATGCAGCCCTCAGTCTATGGGTAACCACAGGATCCTTGTGAACTGAATTATTCAATATTTCTGGTTGATCCTGAATAAATAAAAATTATAGGTTACACAGTAGCCTATAATCAAAATAGAGACATCCCAACTGTAATTTATTTAAACATATTAGAGAAACATGAGATGTTACACACTGCCATGTTGTCTCTGAACCCTGCAGGAAGACTACAAGCACCTTAAGAGAAGCCCACACAATGTGAGGTCACCAGACTCTGAGTTGGCCTGGGTCCCTGACCAGTCCAAGAAATCACCTCTCCCATACCTCAGACTTATCTAAGTGGTCACTGCACTGTGTGATGTGCAATAATACCAGGCCATTTGTAACACGTATTTTACATGAGATAAAAGATACTTTCAGAATAAGGAGAGTGATTGAGTATTTAGGCACTCAATCTGAAGCGGTGCAGAGAAAATGAGAGAGAGAGAGAGAGAGAGAGAGAGAGAGAGAGAGAGATAAAGATTAGAAAGGCCTTTAATGCGGGTGGGCATGGGAGAGTTTGATAGGGGTGTAGCAGCTCTCAAACAAGAACAAAAAAGTGGGACTACTTGTATCAGTTTTGTCTGGGGGAGGAGTTTGGGAGGTGGGCAAAATGACATATTAACAGCTGATTTGAAGGAGCATCTGCCTGTGTAAAACAAGAGACAGAAAGATTTACTGGGGCCTGGGGGTGGAGGCTTAGGTGGCTGTGGAGTCTTGGGATTGGAGAGGGCTTGGTGCACACAGAAAAAGGAAGTGGGAGGTTTATCTCTGGAATGAGAAAGAGAACACAGAAGTTACTCTTGGAGAGATAAATTGTTTCTATGGAACCAGTACCAAGTTGGGTGCATGTCATGTTACAGATAGCAAAGCCCCAGGCTAGCAGAGTCTATCAGAGAAAATACAGGGAAACACACTATAAAACAAAAGATCACTAACCTGGGTCTCTCCATAAGACAAACAAAAGGGAGTCCTTCTTTTTTGGTTGTTTTGTTATATGAATGGTAAAAAGCTTAGAAGGAGCCAGGCATGGTGACATGTGCCTGGAGTACCAACACTCAAAAAGGCAAAAAGTTCCACTTACCATGACACTCCTGAAAAAATACACACACACACACACACACACACACACACACACACACACAAAAGTCTGGGAATAAAGCTCAGTGTAAAGGTCCAGGATTCAACCTCCAGCATCAAATAAATAAATAAATAAATAAACAAATAGCTTAGCAGGAAGTACAGGAAGATATTAACATTCAAGGAGTGTGCTTTTCCCCATTCTTTCTGCTTTTCCTTAGGTAAGTTGCCTAGTTAAGAGCACTCTTTCATTTATCAGTGAGAAAAAGAATGAAGTTCTATAAAGAACTAAACTCTAAAGAGTTCAAATTCTTCACTTAAAATAAAAAGGAGCCATTGTGCAATTAACATGAAATTTATCAGGTCTCTAATTTTCATCCGGGACACCTCTATTAACTTGTTCTGTGAATTCTTCTCAAGTAGCACTCCTTTGCCTCCAAGGTGTCCACCTCTGCCAAACCAGTGTAAAATACTAAGTGAAAACAGTACAAAAGATACTGCAAGGAGTATACAATTAAGAGAGGAAGAAGTCATTGAGCCTTTTACTAGCTTTTTTCTTTGTGCAGACCTAAAATTAATATTCCCTAGTCGCCTTATTCCTTTTGTACATAAAAAGCTTAAACTGATTTTCTTTTGGCCTTTAAAAAATAAATACAATATCACTAATGTCACTATGAATCCTCTACACAGAACTCACATAAACACTCCATGAGCTTCCTCTGGGTAGTGAATCCATTTACACATAGTAGCTGCCAATATCACCAGTGAACACCTGCCAATGTGCTGCCACAAAATGTGACTTTTAAATAAATGCCAATGCCATTAGCAAAACAAAGCAAGGTTTTATGTTTTCGTTTTTGTTTTGTTTTGTTTTTCAGTGGGAGACAAAGTGCTACAACAAATTTTCATCAGTACATAAAACATCTAAACATCCTAGCTTCAAGTGGTGTTTATCATGAGCTGTCAAAAACCTGGCTCTCTTCTGTAGCCAGAAGAATGACTTGACCATATCAGACAAAGCTTTCTTTACAATGAAGACTACAAAAAATAACTGACAGAACCGAGGAACAAAATTTGATGAAATAATTTTATCATTAAACTCCAATGTTCACTGTTTCTGAGTTAACCTCTGAAACTTTGAAATTTTATATTGCACATCGATATCTGTGGTGTAAACAACTTACCTTCTGGAAGTCACAGCAGCTTGTTGTTCCTCAAATAACTATTTCCAAACTCAAGTACAACCAGAAACAAATTCAAGAATTAAAGAGAGTCTCAGAAGATGAACGTATGATCAAAAGTAGTTCCCTTTATCACAAAAATAAAAACAGGCCAAGAAACCACTGTCTCTTGGAACTTTTTTAGACTTTGAAGGCACTCTTCAGTCTCATCTGACCACTTTATTTCATAGCCAGAGAGGACTGGTGGAGAGCAGGACAGAATCAGTGTCCTCTGATTCATTCTTGTCCAAGCAGGCATAGTGACCTTCCCAAAGTCACACCTCATTTTGTAAACTGCTGCTTAATATGTTCAATGCTTCCACGACCCTAAGGGTAAGATCCAACTCCTCTCTCTGACTCCAACTCTCACTTTCAGTGTCTCAATACCACTTAGCCCCTCTAGGTACTCTCTTCCACAAACAGGATGAGCTCCAGAAGGCTGCCCTACAGACAGAGAGGAAAGTATGTCTATCCAGGTAAACAATAGGTGCCAATGGCTGGCATGAGAGGCCAGCAGGAGCGAGAAGCAGCTGAGAGGTGACTTTGACCCAAGACAAGCCTGGGCCTGATCAGCTACCAACAGTGTGTTCTGATGCTGGACAGGTAAACTCTATGACCCAGAGGTTAATCATCTGTAGAATGGGTCATTGTGTAGATGAATTAAGATAATGCAGCTCTCAGTCAAGACAGCATGTGTGAGGCAGGACAAAGGCCCAGAGACTGAGCCAGTTTTCTGTGATAGGTGAAGGTATAAGGAAACATAGAGGAGCCAGCAGAGCAGGAGGTCAAATGGGTCCCCCTGTGCCACACCAAGGAGCTGGAACAATCATGGGAAGATGCACCCAAAGCAAGAGCAAGTTAGAGTTGCTAATCATCTCTGAAGCAGGTTCTAAGTGAACCACGGGGTGAGGTAGGCAGGAGAGTCACACAGTTCACATCCTTGTGACACTTGGTCAGACAAACCATGAGACAGGCACCTGGAGGGAAGGCAGGAGGTTAGAGAAGGCCTCTCAAGGAGACAACCCACAGGAGTACCTAATGGGCCCTAGCACATCCCAGACAGCCTCTGGTGGCAGATCCATTCCCTAAATCCCAAGCAGGCACCTGCTGTGTTCTGGCACAGTCAATGCTCAGGGCATTTGAGATTCATATTTCTTTCTACTCTAAATTGTTATAATTCATAAAAATTATTCTGAAGGCAGTTAGGGAAAAGGTGTCATTTGACAACACTGCTGACAGTGACAAAAACAAATGTCAGGTGGAGATATAGTGACCAGGGTTGATACAGATCCAAGCTCAGCCTAAGCTGGACTCTGTAATGGACGAGGAATAGAGCCTTGATTCTCAGAAAGGGCCAAGGACAGTACTTGGCTAGTATATGTAGCCCCTGAATTGTGCTAGGAAAGTTCACAACTTATCAGCTAACGAGGTACACAGGCTTAAGAGTTATCCTCTAGATTTCATCCTTAAAGCTAGGAATAATAAAGTAGAAAGATTTAAGAAATTTAAGTGACAAGGCTGTTTGGCAGCAACTATTGTTACAGGCAGCTGAGTTAGTTAGAAATGCTACAGGCAGACAGACAGGGCTGGGCCCTCAAAGGAGCCAGTGCAGAAGTTCAGATACCTTGCAACCTAAGGAGACAAACACCTCCTGCTGTGGTCCAGATCTCAAGACAAAAGGCAAAGCAAATACACCCACATCCAAAGGATTGATAGTGTAAATAGTTCCTTATCACCCTGAGGAAGTCAGGAATCACCATCCCAAACCCCTATAGGAAGAATCCCTGCTGTTAAGCATGCCCGCTTGCTACATGATGCTTGCTACATGACCCCCTTCCCCATTTGTTCGTGATTTAATCAATTTTACTGGGCAATTAATCTTATTGGCTGACCACAGTTCTGTTCCACTTTATGCCCACCTTGTGAATTCCCATTTTTCCCTACCTTGGACCTGTCTCACCTCGTGGTTTTACCCTATAAAAGTCCCTAGAAAAGACAGAGTCCTTGGCAACTCCCTCAGGACCCCTTTCTTTCTCTCAATAAATACAGGAAAGCTTTCTTTCTCTCAATAAATATATTCTGCTCTTAACCTCTGTTGTTCCTAAAATTCATTCTTCGATTTTAGAGAACATGAACTCATACTGGGACATCTAGTAGGTGGGGAGTTTCATTCCCTTATATTGACTGCTGCGGGAAATTTCCCAAGTATTTCATCTTTACACCAGCAGAGTGTCAGATTTCACGTCAGCAGACTGTTGCAAGGACAATTCCTCCCAAGCAACCACCCTGAATCAGGTAGGAATTTAGTCCATATAGAATTAGAGTGGGAGGTACAAAGCAAGTGACTAAATGTTACATGATTGTCACATACATTGAATCAAATATTGACAGACAGGCTAGTCTTGAAACAACAGAAACACTCCAGGAACCAGGGGAGGGGGCTCATAATGAATGAGCACAGTTCAAGGGCATTACCATAACATAGAAATGTTCCTGAGAGAGGTCCTTTACTAAATGAACACGAATCAGCCCAGGATGCCTTCAGGTATAAACAATTACTCTGACTTAGTGCTTTTCTGCAGCTGGGCTGTGGACACTGTCAGGGTCAACTGAATTTAGCAGAAACAGCAGAACAGCAACTTGGTCAGAGGCCTCTAATTGATTATAAAATATCTGTAAGTTTACCATATCATGAATGTGTTTCTACATTATTACTGTGCCCCAACAATATCACTATCATTTTTTAACCTCTTATACCTTTCCTTGGCAAGTCACTCATAGGCAAGTATCTTGTCTCTCTTCCCTGCACATGTTTTCAAAGTACAAGTTCAGCTTCTAACGGCTATAACTTACCTCAGTGCTCATCCAAAGGGGACTAGTTAAATATCTGGTGATTCCCTATTCTCTCCTGAGAACTGTCTCTTTGGCACACAACACTAATCAATTACTGTCCTTCAAGAAGACAACCAAGGCAGATATTACCAATCAACCAAAATCCTGTCATACAAAATGATAACTACTTCGTAGCCCTGACATAAAAGATAAGCAAAACTACCTTCAAGAAGGTAACATTTAAGCTTCGTTTTGGAAGATGATGCCTTCGGAGCGTCAGGAGACTGAGCAACTCCTTCTAGCTGGAGTATCAGGAAAGATGATCTCCAAAAATAATGTGGGTGTGAAAAGCTTTTAAATCTGTGAAAATCCCAGGAATTATCATAATTACCTGCCAAATCATAAAAGGATTATAATTTTTTTAAAAAGCCTCTAGCATTTCCTTTCATACCAGAATGTTCTATCTCATCACATTTAAGTAAATCATGCTTTACCCTCCTTCATGTAAAAAATTAGAAGCTTCATGGTTAAGAACAAGACTTCTACACCCCAAATTTCAATAGCAATTGAGGCTCTTCTGGTTACATTCCCAAATTCTCCAAGAATGTTCACTTAGAAACATCAGAATCCATATATGTGGTGAAACTCACCAGCCATCTTCTAGCCCTGTTTATGGTGGTTTTTGGAAGGCCTGGAACCCCTTTCTGTAAAGACTGTATCACACCTGCCAATGTTCACATTTGCCTTAACTCACCTGTGAGTTACCTGCCAGGCCTGTCACGGGCTTGAGGAATCCTTGCTCCCTCCCCTATACAATGGGTACACTTCCCCATGACAAACCTAAGTGTTGAGCAGGAAGTAACAGAGTAAGAAGGTAAACTCATGCCTTGATGACCCCACTATCTGTGCTTTTTGCACAAGGGATCTTGAGTATGTAGAAGACTGTCCCTTTGAATGGTTAAGGAAGATAAATCTGTCCTGCAGAGTAGAGGAAAGTAGCATGGTATAGACAGTGGTCCCTGCTCCAGTTGATCACCAACCACTCTGAAGAGGCTTTCTGAAACATGCAGATTTCTGGACCTCGCCCCCTCCTCCACCCACCCCAGCCCACCCCCCAACCCCCGCCAAAATTCCAATTTGAATGGACAGGGAAAGGGGAAACCAAGGAAGTACTTATTAAAGGGCCCTGTGACTGGAAAAGACAAACAGAGAGCATTTCTTAGAAATAGCTTGGAACCGCAGTCAGGCTGTTTCCTGGTGTAGAAAATAAGTTTTCAGTTCATTATTCATAAGACACAATGTCACTAGTTCCTCCATGTGTCAGCTCTCAACCCCTGATCACTAACTGATACAAATGTGGACAAAAGCCAGAGAAAAACTGCATGAACCCAGCCAGCCAGCAACAGAGGGTGGTAACAGTCACGACTGGTACTATGGTTCTCAGCAGTGGCAGAGTGGGTGAGCCTATACTAGTGCAGTGCAAAGCATGGTCTGTGAGCTGTTGCCTCTATGGTACTGTTGCTATCCACGTGAGACAAGAGAACAGACATTCAGAGTAAAAATTTAGAAACGTTTAAAGCAATTTCATACTGCTATGAAACCCAGGACTTTCTTAATATTTCAAGATATCCTTTTTATAGTACAAAAGTATTGGTCTACACTGAATAGGAAAATTTTACTATAGTTTGAGAAGCACTGAACATACATATGCTGTTTCAAACAATGTCTTACATTAATAAACATGAAAAATGGTAATAAACCGTAACAATGAAAAAAGTCAAAACAAAGTCATTTTTAAACAAATTTCTTAAGAGTTGAAAAAAAATAAAATAGAATCAATGTTATCAATGTCCATCATTCTTTTAGAAATGTATACATCATTTTCTTGTAGCATACCATTTGGCCTTGAAAACTATGAAAATGAGGAATAGTAACTGACACGATGAGTGCTGAGGCCCAGCTCAAATGCAGAGGCATGAGAAGTCATCAAGAACTTGGAGCCGCCAACAGTCCCCCTGGCCCAGCAGCAGTGCAGCCCTTCTCAGAGCTGCCACATCCCACCCATTTACCAGAGGAGGATGGTGAGGCTCACACTGAGCAACAGCCCAGGTAAGAGTGTTTCTGAGTGCCTTGAAATCTGACCTCTACTTATGATAGCGCCAAAGCCCATATTCTTTCCATCACATGGCCCTTTAGGTGACATATAAATAACCCAGAAAAAGAAATAGTATGTCCAGCAGAGCAAGCAAGACACCTAACCTCAGAGAGGCAAGTGCCTATTTCCTCACTGGGCTATGGCTGTAGATCAGGTTCTTGCTTTGAAATCCAATGCTCTCTGCTCCTCCCCTGGGGGCTTAAGACTCTTGACAAAGACAAGAAAGGGAAAGTATTTTGTGAACTGAGATTCTCTGCCCAAGTAAGGCAACAGTGGGGCAGAGAAGGCAGGATCCCAGAGCTTTAGCTCTGCACCAGGAGCATCCCTGTAGTCTCCATGCAAAATCTCACTGAATTTTACACCATCAGTTCCTATGAGGTAAGTGCTGCTACTAGCCCCACTTGTGTACCTGAGGA
This sequence comes from Dasyprocta punctata, assembly GCA_004363535.1. Taxonomy (NCBI): domain Eukaryota; kingdom Metazoa; phylum Chordata; class Mammalia; order Rodentia; family Dasyproctidae; genus Dasyprocta; species Dasyprocta punctata. The sequence goes on from RJWM01011032.1 coordinate 48,829, forward strand.
AACGAGCACAGAAAAGACAAGCAACTTGCTTAAGACCACGCAGGGAAAAAGTAAAACAAACAAAACAAAACAGAACAAAACAAAACAAAATACCACACAGGGAGTAACAGCAGAACTAGGACACAAACTCCTGTGCCCATGTTCTTGGCCACACCACTCCTCCATCCTGCCTCTCAGCACACACCATCTCGGTGATGCTGTGCTGGCCTCTCAAGATATGGGTGGAACAGCAGAGAGCCTAAGGCGTGATCAGCCTGTAACCAGGGGCTGAGAGCATCCACAAAAGCAAGAGACACCATCACTCACAAACACACGTAAACACACACACAGCCCAGGAAAAGGTACCATCTACCCCACAGGGAAGGACTTGTCTTTAGCCTTCAGCTGGACTCTTGGTTGAGCCTCCTAAGGCCAGTCTAGATTGTCACAGGCCAGGTTTCAAACATCTCCATCAGGGGGACTCTTGCAGAAAGAGAAGGGGCACCCAGAGTGACCCAGAACCTCAGCAGAGGCAGAGCCTCCCACAGGACTCAGCATTCAATAGAGATGGTGAGATAAGACCTTGAAACTCCTCAGCTCTAGGATCGGCTTTCTCCTAAGCAGTCTCTGCTTCCCAGAAAAGTATTTTGGAAACTAGCTTCTACATGAACCTTCCAGCATGAAGACAGTCCCCAGGGCTGGCCAGTACCACACCTGGGTGTTCCATATGGAGGAACCCTTTAAGGAAAGAAGACTCAGGGTATAGAGAAATGAGGGGTCGGGGGTCCTCTCTACTCATTGCTGTGTGATCTGGGGCAAGTACACATTCCCGGGATCCTACTTATAAAAATGAGGCTACTGTCATAATATGCAAGGCTGCTAGGGCATACACAAGGATAACAGTGTGGGTAGCTACCTAGGACCTGTCCCCATATAGATTCATCCCCATTTACAAGTGAGGAAAACCAAGGCTCAGAAAGGTGAAATGAATGTCCAAAGTCACACAATCTCCAAAGGAGACGGTTAATCTGACTCTGGAGTGCACAGTCCTGTGTCTGTCCACTTCTGTGTCTTTAATTTCTTTCTTTCTTCCTGTCTGTCTATTGCTTTGACTCTGTGCAATGCTGGGCTGAGCCCAGGAAGCCATTCAGGCTCACCCAGAGGAGGCGAGAGCTCCAGCTGATTCTTCTCACAGGTTCTTCTCACAGATCCTTCTCACAGGCACATCATAAAGTCACAGCTATCTCCAAATGCCACCAACATAGTGCTCTGTGGGCTCTGTCTGCCCAGTCACTCAGTAGAGGCTTATAGCAACTCTGGTGGTAACTCTGCATCTAAACGACTTCCCAAGTCTCCTCAGTAACAAGCCTACCAGTGCTCAGAATGCTGAGCTTGAGAGAAGTGACACTTGAAAACATCTGCAGGAATTGCCATTCCATGGGGAACCCTAGCACAAACAATGACTCCACTGGTAAGAGAAGCCACTGAGACACAGGTGACAAGCAAATGTCACTGCCCTGTGAGCTGCTGAGCCCAGGTCCCAATGGCCACCCTTATTCCCTGGACACATGATCTTTCAGAGAATACACAAGCTGTGGAGAAAGGTCATGCAGAGCAAGTCACTGCCAGCCCCACAGGACCTCTACTTTCCTTGCTACCCATACATGGCTCTGAAAGAGCATACAGAAATGATAATATTCACACAGTCCCCATGCCTTCTTGGTGCTGGTTTGAGACAAATGAGTAAGGGCAGAAGAACAGGAGAAAAAAGCAAACAAAACTATGCATTCCAGCCCTCTGCTGAGTGATCTGCTCACCTGAGCAGATGAAAGCAAGAGGCATCTGAACAGCTATGCAAGTCTAAAGCAGGTGACCAAAATTCTCATCCAGCCTACAGAGCATCACCAGACAGCCAGTGGCACCATGGTTACCTGCCAATTCTGGAGCGGGGGTGCTGGGGTCAGAAACCCACCTGCCCCATCCCAGGTCCTGCCAGATGTGACCTTGGGCAACTCATTTTTCTTTCTTTTGGTTTTGGTTTCTCATTCATAATGTAAGATGAAGAACAATACAAAACTTACAAGGCTCTTGTGAGGTTTAAATAAGTTAATGCATCAGAAGGGCCTTGGCATGTATGAGGTGGTCCTTCAATGCTGGCTGCTGTTATCTCATTAAAGGGGCACCTGTATAGCTATTCAGGTGGCACACTGCACAATGGTGTGTAGCTCTGGGATCGATCCACTCACCAATCCCAAGCCCTGTGAACTGTGGCCAGAGAGTATACTTTTCTGGCCCCTAGTTCTGTAGGACCTTTCTCAGGTTTCTCTGCCCTTTCCTCCCCAACTGCTGTCAGACTAGCATTCAAAAGTGCCCTCTCCACACCCTGGACAATCACCACAGGACCCTGCTCCCCGCCTATGCTCAGATGGCCCTCCCAAAACCCAAACCAGTCACTCACAGCACAGTCTCTGCTGAAAGCCCTTCAAGGTTGTTGACAGGTTCAATTACTCGATGCCCATGATTTGCTTCAGAATGATGCTGGGTTGGGGGAGAATCAGCCTCTGTTGGTAGGTGCCGGAGCTGATTGGGACTGTATTCTGGGCACACAGAAGTGCACTATACTGTTTTGTTTCGAATTTCTCCACAGTCCAAAGTTTAAAAAAACAAAAAGTCTTTCACTGGTTTCCCATTAATTTCCTTAGGCTGGTAGAGAAGCAAAGGAAGGAGGGGACAGGGCAAGAAAGGGAAAGGGACATCCCAAGAGAAGGACAGTCACTGACCAAAGCAGGCTATGCCTGCACCCTGCCTTCCTCCTAAAATCCCAGCCATGCTTCAGAACTTCATTCAAATCTCAGTTTACTTCCTGTGATCCATTCATCTGTCTTCTCCATAATGATTCCTTAGTAGCAACAGCCATAGTTGCTGTTTTTGGAGTTATACATCAATCATGTCAGCCTCAACCAAAAGACTCTTCTTTGCAAACAAGAAAAAGTGTACTTTCTCTGGCCACAGTTCACAGGGCTTGGGATTGGTGAGTGGACTAACCCCAGAGCTACATACCATTGTGCAGTGTACAACCTGCACAGCTATACACAAAAGCCTTAGATATCATGTTAGGTGCTATTATTGCTCCTGTTTTATTGAGTGTAATGCTAGGACCCAGATCACACACTATTTGTTGCACAAAACTTCGATGTAACAGGATACAGCACTGACTGGCTAGCTTTAAGGCACGTCCATAGTAGATGCTATCTCCTTGATATTCAACAGCCCTGACAAGGAGCACAGGATGTCACCCAACTCCTCAAGTCTTTCTTGGGACTGCCACTGATTATCCAACATTTCAGAGGATCACTTTTGCTGGACCAAAGCTGGGTGAATCTGTGAAAAAGGGAGGGGGCAAACGCTCCTTCCTGTTAACACAGCACATGATGCTATTCACCTGGTAGCACATGATGCTGTAATTATAACCCATAACAAGTACAAAATGCTGCATTCAGTGGGGCCTATGAAAATGAGTCAGAAATGATTTCTACAGGCTTTGTTGGTCTCACCTCTCAAAAGTAGTTGCAGGCTTTCTCACAGAGGAGAGCTACTGATTTCTAAGGACCCAGTCTAGAAGGCAGTTTAGATGGCATTTAGACCCCAGTCTAGAGGCCAGTCTAGATGGTGTTGAACTCATTTCCTCCTCAGCACAGAAAGCCTTTTCCAGCCTGCTTGCCCAGCAGCCAAGGAAGTGGAAGAGGGAAAGGTTAGGCCATGAGCATTATGAGCAAACAAAGCCGGGCATGGTATTGCACACCTGTAATCCAGCTCTCTGGGAGGCTGAACGAGGAGGATCACAAATTTGAACACTCAGTGGGCAACTCTGTGACTTAAGTGAGTCCCTGTCACAAAATAAAAAAATAAAAATAAAGAAAGGACAGGGGTTATAGCTCAGTGTAAAGGTCCTGGGTTCAATCCTCAGTACTACTAAACAAAAGAAGAGCAAATAACCTCGAGCGTGCAGCCTCTTTTGCCTGTACCAAGTAGTGCCCTGGAGTCAGCTCATTCACACAGCAATCTTACAGCCCTCTGTGGCACAGTTCCATCTTCAAAGACAGTGGGGTGAGAGGGGAAGAGAAAGTAAAATAATTAAGATGTGCCACATATATGTACAAGTCCCCTATAATGATATATAACTACAGTGGTACCTTGGTTTACAAACCTTTTTTGTTTTATGATTTTGGGGAAGATGGCTGCATTTGTCTTTGTGTGGGGAAGATGAAAGTTTGCAAATGGAAGTAAAATTTTGCCAAATGCTTCTGTTGCAAACTAAATTGTTTGCAAATAGAAGCGTTTGTGAACTGAGGTATTATTTCATATACTATATATTACAAACGTACACTAATAAAGAAACAAACCAAGCATGATGGCACATGCCTATAATCCCAGTACTCATGAAACTGAGGCAGGGGGACTACTGTGAGTTCGAGGTCAGCCTGGGCTACATAAGGGGTTCAAAGTTAGCCTAAACTATATAGTGACAAGATCCTGTTTCAAAAAAAAAAAAAAAAGAAAAAGAAAAGAAACTTAAAAATAAAGTATTTAAAAAAGAAACTCATCTCTAGTATCTGAAAATCCTCAAATTCATTCACTCAACAAATGTATAGGAAGCCCCTACCATCTGCCAAGCTTTAAGCAGTGTGATTATAGCAGCAAGTAGAAAAGATCAAATTCTGCCCTTATGGTGTCTATATTTCTAGCTAGTTGACTATGTGGCCAATGTGGAAACAGTTTTGCAGAGGCTTAGTCCTGGAGGTCATGGGATCAGACCCAGAGCTTCTTCTCATGATCTCCTTCCCTCTGGGAGCCTCTTTCATCAACTCCCTCCCGGGGTGAGGCCCAGTGGATATTCCTTCACAGCTCTGGAATCACTTATTCACTGGCATATTCAGTCATCCACTCACATGTTTTCATTCATTCAACAAACATTTACTGTGCCAGGCATGGTGCTGGGCATCATTGTTACCAGGATCCCACCCTATCAGCAGGCTAGTAGGAATGCCAAGGTCTCTGGGAGCACAGAGGAGAGGTGCCCACCCCACCTGGGATTAGGAGAGGGGGCACAGTGGGAAGTTACACACTGGGGATTGAGTAGCTAGCTGGAGGCAGAACAGGTTCAGTCCTAGGCCACATCCCAGCCCTTTTCCTACCCACTCCCATCTTCTCAGCTATAAAATGGGCATCTGTGCTGCCAAGTGGAATTTTAAACTGGGGAAGAATTGGCACAGAGCAGAGGCTCACCATGGGCAGTTGATTAGTATTCTGGAGAACTGGTTGCCAGACCAAGCAAGTTATATAATACAGTATATCTAACATCAGCTCACCAATTCCGAGGTTTCGCCACAAAATATTTCACCCTGGAGTGTTGTTTGCACATTTATTTTGCAGGGTGTGGAAAGTACAGGCTTCCATATAAAGATGTAAATTCTAAAATTATGTGGCTCTTTGTCATATTCTAATGTTTTCCAGAAATCATGGGAGACCCGCGTGCATTTTTAATCATATTCCTTTGGAAGGAATACATAGGAACCTCCTGAATATTTCAACCATGGCTCAATAAATTATGTCCAAGTTTCAAAAGAAAGGCAGTAAATGGAAAACATTAAATTTTATGAGCATCAAAAATGTTTTTCTCCCTTGAGAGTCCCTTTCTCATACCAAATAGCATTCACACACAGCCAAGAAGAGACCCCTCAGGTCATGCTTGTCTTGGGGAGCATACACAGGAAGACATGACCACCACTTGTGATAGTAGTAATTGGTGCACACAAACACCTGTGCAGAGGATGCAAGGGGTTACCCTGTGCTCAAGTATAAACAAGCAGGATGAGGGAATGGTTGGGAGGATGAACTTGGATCTGGGTGTGCTCAACCTTTCCGTGACTTACTGGGTAACCTTTAGAGAGTCATTCCATCTTGTTGGACCTCAACTTAGGCATCTGTTATCTAGCATCCTCAGGAGCATTTGTTGTTATTAAGACTAAACAAATTAATATACAACTAGGACTCAACAAACAATATCAAATTCTGATTCTAGCAGCTTTGCTTGACACATGAAAATGTGTACATACCTCAAATTTATGTAAGCCCCATGATCATCACAATGGAAAGACAAGAAGGGATAGTTTTTTAACCTGACAATCTCATGGAATTTAAAAGGAGACAGAATGAGCTGGAATCTGGGGCAATGTTTGCTGCTGAGCCCCACAAACTGTTACTTTGCCCCGTTACGAATACTGAAGTCTCACCATTTTACCAGCAAAATGGAGGTCAAACTCTCTTTGCAAAATGTGAGACTGCAGGATGTCGCTGAGATCTCACCCTCCTGGTCAGCAGTATACACTAACATCTGTCACCCTTCTTCCTTCACAGAAGGCCTCTGGGTCCCCTACCTCCCACAAGAAAAAACATTTCATATTTTCAGGAGCATCTATCAAGCTGGGAATTGGGCTAAATTTTCTCACTTCCTGGCATAAAGCACTGAGCTGGAAGTGATTTGGCAGCTGTGCAACTGCTCTTACCCCAGAATGAGAATGACATGGACTGGTGTTCACCAAGTGTTCTGTCTGCTCTCCTGAGTTTGCCACCACTTTTGCACAACTGGGCACAGGTTTTTGATTCTTCTGGTCAACAGAATCCAGACAGAAGTAACATATGGTGCTTCTGAGTAACAGCATAGGAAAACTGGTGTGCAACCTTGCTGTTGCCCCTTTCCCTGCCCGCTAAGTGAGAAAATCTTTTTCGGTACATGGCATGTTTACAAAACAGAGGAGCCTCTGTCATCCTAGACTGCTGCATCAGGGTTAAACCAGATGCTCTTAACCGTGTCGTTGAACAACCTATGCTGGTCACAGAGTGCAACTGGGAAATGTGCCTTTATTTGGCTAAAGCACTGAGACTGGGAATCATTTGTTACTAAGCAGATCTACTATGTGCCAAGCACTGTGTACATACTAGGGATACAATAATGAAGAAACAGAAAAAAATCATTGCCTCCCTCGAGTGAAATCTAGTGCAAAAGGTTATAGATGATTGTTGACTATGTGACAGTGTCTTTATGCCCAGTTACAGAGAATTAAACATCAGCCAAACTTCTGCTTCCTGGGGTTGGGGATATAGCTTCACAACACAGCACCTGCATGGCAAGTGCAAGGTCATGAGTTCAATTCCTGATACCAAAAAAAAAATTCTGCTTGCTGTGCAGAGTTCTGATTCTGTGTCAGAGAAGTTAACTAGGATTTCTACACAAATGGACACTATGCCAGTGACTTATCTCAGAGAAGATATGAAGACATCAAATATGCCAAAGATGATGGTGATGATGATGATGATGATGATGATGAAGAAAAAGACAATGAAGACAAAATGAAGATAAAAAACTCAGAGGCAGCAAACATTTTGTGGCTAAGCAACTAGAGCTGACATCATGTCAGAGGTTCACAGAACTTAAAGCGATCTTCTCCAATGCTCCATTTGATCCTTTACCAGTGGTCTTCCAATGAGCATCTCTTCTCAATGCTCAAAATGAATTCTCCTCTCCTCTTTTTTTTTTTTTTTTTTCTTTCTCAGTACTGGGGATTGAACTCATAACCTTGTACCTGCCAAGCAGGCGCTTAAGTCACTGAGCCAAACTCCTGGCCCTATTTTTTTCGAAGCAGGGTCGCACTATGTAGTTCAGGCCAGCCTTGCTCATGTTGTAGCCCAAGCTGGCCTGGAACTCACAAAGCTCCACCTACCTCAACCTCCAAAGAGCTGGGATTAAAGTCGTGCGCCACCACGCCGAGCTTAATTCTCCTTTTTTTTTATCTGGTAGAATCTTTTTTGTTTTTTTCTCTTGGGACGCTACCTTCCCTCCACTGTTAGTTCTAGGTTGGTCATCATCCCGATTGCCTACAGAGTATGTGCCCTGGCCCTCCCAATCAGCATGCATCTTCCCTCAGCCATAATGATTGGTTTAGGGAGATCAGGAAGCTCACATCAGGTTCAAGAATTATGCAAGGGTTATTGGGAAAGAAGTTTTCTCACATCACCAGAATAGCTAAGCTCATATGATTTTTTATTCTTTTTTTTTTTTTTTTTTTTTTTTTTTTGTGGTACTGGGAATTGAACCAGCAAGTCTCTGCACTGAGCTAGATTCCTAGGCCTTTTTGAGAAAGGGTCTCACTTAGTTGTTAAGTTGCCCAACTTGGGCTCAAACTTGTGATCCTCTTGCTTTGGCCTCCCAGAGTGCTGGGATTACAGTCATGTGCCACTATCCCTGGTTTAAGCTCATAGAATCTGAGCCTGGCACATCAGAAAGTCATCACTCAGCCTGCCTAGGAATAAAGACCATTAAGAAGAGAGGAGGGGCAAGCAACAGAAAGACAGGTTATCCATATCACATGATTTGACCTCTGCATACAGTCTTGCTTATGGCTGGAGAAATTCTTAAGACATTTTGTTTTCATGAATCAACAGACTTCATTTTTTATGAAACTAGTTTGAATTGGGTTTTCTATCATTTGGATTAGAGTCCTGAATGAGAGAGCCATCAATGAACTGCTGCATTTCTGCTTCAATACCTCCAATCACAAGAACCTTACCACCATTCATCTTTACATTGCAATGACAGCACATTCTTGCCCTTGCTAAGAGTTGACTAGACTTAGAGTCCTAGGATAGCCTACAAGGGCCAGAGTTGAGTTCAGTCCATCCTCTGACATGATACCCCTTATTTCAGGTGACTCTCTAAGGTGCAGGACAACATCACAAATTCCCCATTGAGAAACAGTGTTATGGTCTTAGATCATATATTAGTAAGTCTATTTTTTTCAAATTTTTTTACTCCATCAATATTGAATGAGGGTCTCCCATGTAGAAGCAGGGAGTGGGATACAGAGAAAAATCAGATATAGTATTATCTCCCAACTCAGCCATCTAGTCAGTCAGGAGGCTGAGAGCGATGCCCTTTATTAAGACAAACAGCCATTTCTGATTGCCCACAGCGATATGACACCAACTATGGGAATAGGAAGAACTGGTGCTAATGCTACTTTGTGGCTTTGTGTGATTTACACAGCCTTTCTGAGCCTCAGTTTTCTCATCTGTAAAATGGAAATTTTAATGCTACAGATTTCCTAGAGCTGTTAGAAGAATGGATCAACACTGATGGGGCCACTTGCATACACCTGATACACAGTAGAAGTACTAAGAGGAGATGGCAGCCAAGGATATCTTGGGAGACAAGAAGGACAGTTCGTCTGCTGGCCCAGTCCCAAAAGAATATAATTTACACTCAAGGTTCTGAGCAGCAAGTGCCTCCCCTCTCTCTGTGGCCCCACACCCAACATAGCGGCCTGCTAGCGTATAGGTGATGCATACAGCAAGTAAAGGTAGGTGTTACAGCCTACTCAGGGGGTACCCAGACACAAAAAATTTTAGGTGATAAACTGCAAATACCTCCATATTAAGTTAACTCACCTTTGTTGATAACTTTGTCATAGTTGCAACTGGGGCCTGACAACATGCTATCTTGATGTAGTTTGTCTTGAGGAAGAACTGATTTAAGTGAATTTTGGAAAAGGAAAAAAGATATTCATCAACTTCACTTCAGAGGGGAGAGGTACCAAGTTCTTTCCCATAATTATGAGCAGAATGTTAAAGCAGCAAAATCATGCTCAGTGACTGCAGTGGATTAACCAATGGTCAGCTTGTAACACCCAGCTGAACTGAGTCAGTGTGGTTCTGGGTGTGGAAGGCCCACCTGAGGATTGTTCTCAACAGCATAAAGAGAAAACTAGAGGAGAAGGGCTTCTGGGAAGATGGGGGAACAGTAAGCAGCATTGTAAACAGCCTCTCTGAGAGATACAGTCCAGATGCTGGAATAGAGCATTGTGGGGAAGAGAAGGAAGAAAGAAATGGGTCCCCTGGACCCAGGAAGAATCTAAAGTGAGAACTGAAGCCCACAGAAAGAATAAAAAGAAAAACTTAAATGAAGAAGAAGGCAGTAGCTGGCAGCGCCTTTGCCTGGAGCCAGACCGACTATGAGAGAGGAGCTGTTGGAACCTAGGTACATATGAGCAAGGTGACGTGGCAGTTGGCGACCTTGGAGGCCTCTGTAGAGACAGGCAGCAATGGAGGAGAGTGGCAGTGAAGGGGAGCAGCAGACCTGGAAGATTGCACTGGCTGGTGGTGAGTGCAGGGAACTCAGTCATCCTGCAGGAGACAATTGACTGGGAACCATTTTGGAGTTGGGCTGGATAAGCCTGAAACCAGAACTGCTACAGGCTACCTCCAGCAACTCCTTGCTGAGCACAGACCCCTGGAAACTGCTCAAACTGAGCTCCACCCCAACATGCACTCTAGCGGCCATCACAGAGGTTCCCTGAGGGTAGCCAGCTTGGTCTGGAGGCAGTGGTTGGCCCCGCCCCTGCCCACACTCCAGGGCAGCAGTGGAAGATCCCCAGCACTGACCAGCCCAGGTCCACAGGCAGTGGCCAGCCCCGCCCATACACACATTCCAATGGCCATTGTGCAGGTTCCCTGCTGGTAGTCCAGCTTGTTCTGGAGGCAGTGTCTGGCCTCACCACAGTGCATACTTCAGGGGCAGCAGTGGAGCAGTCCACCCAGGACCAGCCCAGGTCCACAGGTGACAGGCAGCCCCACCCCCACATGCACTCCACTAGCCCATTAGGGAGCCAACACAGGCTGGGAAAAACAGCAGAAAGCCCTGCACAGCACACCCAATGGCCACCATCAGATACCCATAGCCAGCACAGGCTAGAAAAACCAAACAGTCTCACCTCAGAGAAATTGTAGCCAATGCAGGAAGTGCCTGGGACCCCAGTACCACTTGTCCAGAAGAACCCAGGAATATGTCAAGATGAAGAAGGAAAAGGCAGTCTCTGGTCTCTACTCCAAGCAAAGTAAGTCCAAGAGGTACCAACACAGAAGAGACTGGGAGTCACACACCTGAAGTTTCTGAAGTAAAGTAACAACTTCATGAGGCTATAAAAGAAATCAGAACAGGAATACTAACTCAGGTAAAAGAAGAAATAAAAAACAACAAAAATTGCTAAGCATCTCTAAGGAAGACATACATAAAAAAAAGGAGAAGCATAGGAAAATGAGGGAAACCTTGAATGAATGAACAATTCAAAAAAGATTTAGAGTACATGAAACAGATTTAAAGAGATATTCAGGAAATTAAAAACTCCATTGAAGTTGGCAACTGGCAAAACCACTTGAAAGAAACTGAAGATAGACTTTCAAACCTTGAAAACAGGTTTGCAGCTTGTGATCGTGAAAGGAAAGATCTCTTAAAAATAACAAGGAATCTAGAAGTAACAATTCAACGGCTACCAGACAACCCAAAGAAACATAACCTAAGAATAACAGGTGTCAGTGAAAAAGCAGAGGTCAACACAAACGACATTAAGAGTCTATTTACAGAAATAATATCAGAAAATTTCCTAAGCGTGGGAAAAGGAAGTGACATTCAGATTAGTGAAGCATATAAAATTCCAGCTAGCCATAAAAAAAATAAATCTAGGCCCAGACATATAATAATCAAGATTCCAGAAATTCAACACAAAAACAGAATATTAAAAGCTGTTAGAGAAAAGAAACAGGTCACCTATAAAGGAAAACCCATCAGAATCATGACAAACTTCTCAACACAAACCATCAAGTCAAGAAGAGCTTGGAGTGAAGTATTTCAAGGCCTGAAAGAAAATGACTTCCAACCCAGATTGATGTACCTGCAAAACTATCTTTCCAAATTAACGGAGAAGGCCCTGGCACAGCTGTTCTTCTGAACTTGCAGACAGACCCAGGGTCCGGGCGGTGTCACTCCAGGATACACTCTGCCTAAATCCCTGGGACTGGGAGGCCTTGGCCCCCACCCAGTTAAGGCGGAGGCTCCACCCGCACGCCCCGGTAGGCCGCCCTCCCTTGCTGCACACAGGACCCAGCTCTACCAGGTCCCGTGATTCAGCGCGACCCAAGAATCAGCACGACCCTCAGGGGAACGCCCGGCCAATCTTGCAGGACACAGAACCACATAGGTTCTAGAAGAAAATGACAAAATGAAAGACCAAGAGGCAGTCTCAGTCCCCCAGCCCACAAAGAACAAACCCAAGAGACACTGAAATGGAAAACGGTGGGAGTCACACAAATGGACTTTTTGAAATGATAGAAAATGCAATAAAGAAACAGCTTGATGAAGCCATAGAGAAATTCAAATCAGAAATATTCTCTCAGCTAAAAAATGAAATGAGAATCATTATTAAAGAAATGTTGTGTGTATCTAAAGAAGAGCAAGATAAAAACATAGAAGAACTTAAGAAAATGATCAAAACCTTGAATGAACAATATAAGACACAAACAGAATGCATGAAACAGATGCAAAGGGAAA